>VZTN01033981.1:64302-174287 GCA_013400515.1 Erpornis zantholeuca
CACGGGCGGGCGGGGGCCGGGCACGGACACCGCGGGCTGGGGCTGACACAGCATAAATCCCGTTCGGCGGGAGGGGCGGCGGGCGGAACACAGCTCGGAAGGCGCTGCTGGGCCCTGCCGGCGGGAGCAGCGGGCGGCCGCGGGACGTACCGTACCTGCCACGAACACGACGAAGACGGAGCTACGCTCCTTGGCGGCGGCGATGGCGGCGGGGACGGAGCCGCCGAACCACATCGTGCGACCGCCGGGACCCGCCGCCCTCCCTCCCCGAGCGCGCGGGGGTGGTGGTGGTTCCCGCCCCCCTCAGCCCGGCGCCATCTTGGTGCCTCAGCGGCGGTTCTGCGTCCTTCCACTGGACTGGGCAGCAACCCCTGGGCTGTCTCTCTGGGAAACGGGCTCGGGGCGTCAGGAGAGGCAGCGGGAGCCGCGACTGTTTAGCCTAGAGAAGAGAAGGCTGAGAGGGGATTTGTATTAATTACTGTGAGGAGCGGCTGAGGGGGCGCCTCAGCCTGGAGAAAAGCAGGCTCAGGGAACCTTATTGCTCTCTACAGCACCCTGGCGGGAAGGTGAAACCAGGTGTGGGTCGGGCTCTTCTCCCACGGAACCAGCGACAAAACGATAGGACACGGTCTTAAGGTGTGCTAGGGCATTTAGGTTGGACATCAGGAAAAATCTCTTCACAGAAAGGATAGCTGGACATTGGAACAGGCTGCCCAGGGAGGTGGTGGAGTCACCGTCCCTTGAGGTGTTTAAGGAAAGACTGGATGTGGCACTCAGTGCCATGGTCTGGTTGACAAGGTTGACTCAGGTCTTTCTAACCCAGTTGACACTGTGATTCTGTATTGAAGAATAAATACCTCAGATAAACTGTAAGTATCTTAAAGGCAGGTGTCAAGAGGATGGTGCCAGACTCTTTTAAAGGGACGGTCAGCAATAGGATGAGAAGTTATGGCCGTAAACTAAAGCACGAGGAGTTTCACCTCAACATGAAGAACTTACTTACGTCAAGGATGCCAGAACACTGGAACAGCTTCCCAGGGAGGGCTTGGAGTCACCCTCTCTGGAGATTAAATTTCAAACCCACCTGGACATGTTCCTGTATCACTAGCTCCAGGTGACCCTGCCTTGGCAGAGGGCTTGGACTGGGTGGTCTCCACAGATCCCTTCCAACCCAAACAATTCCATGAATCTGTAAGGCAGCTGCCAGAGAAAGGGGCACCTCCTGCACCTGGTGCTGTGGGGACAGATGGCACCGCTGCCCCAGCGCCCACCCTGGGGGTAAAAGTGATGGAGGAAATGACAGAAATCCATGTTAAATAGGACAAAAGTAGAGTGTGGTGTGCGGAGATCCTCCACAAGAGGCAGGAGGTGAAGCCAGGACATGTTCCGTGTTTCCAGGCTTTGTGAGGGACTGGCACAGCACAGCCAGCAAGGCAGAAGAACTCCTTGACAGACATTTCACAGCAATGAGGACAGGACAGTTATCTCAAGTGCTCTGATGATAACATTTTGGACAGAACACTGCATTTGAACTTTTCTAAAACACATTAGGACTGTGACTGTATGTAGTGTGTAACTTCCAAACATTGAAAGGCCAAAAAACACAGTGTCTCTCAGTCTGGAAATCTTTCACTGTTGAACCTTGTGTAACTGGATAATAACAACTAAAAGATCCTACAAATTTAGAGTGAAAAGGAAGCAAATCAGTGTTGACAACAGTATAGAAAATCTGTTTTACCTCTCCCAAGATGCAGCATGTGGAAGTCGTGTTACAGTAATGCTCACTGGGTAAGCTTTGCGTGTGTGTTTCTTACACAACTCTGTAATACAGTTTCTTAAAGAAATACCTGCAGAACATGGTTCTGAGATCTTTATTTTTTAAAAAAATTGTATATTTTTGTATTTTCTTTCTTCATGATGCAAAACATTTAAGGACGATGCCAAAGGTTGGATAGTATCAAACTCTAAATTTGTTTTTGGAGATGAACAAAGAGACATGTCTGTTACACAACTGCATGTAAAGGAGGAGGTTAGGTTTTAAGGTGTATCTTAAGCTCCCTGATAAATTTGGATGTGTTGTGATTCTCTTGGCATTTCCAGCAACAGTAGTTTGCAGTTACTGCATCTGATTTGGAATTCTAAGTTGGAAGCTGAGTTTCACAAGAAGGGTGAGCAAAATGTTGAACACGGTATGTTTTGAAAATTGTCCTGCAAATATGATTTTCAAACTCTTCAACACCACTTGAATCAAGGAAGAAAAAGAAGGGCTTACTATTGACTGAATATGTAATTTTTGTGAAGGTGTGCAATCTTTTACATCTTCAGGAGCTATTTATAGTACATTCACAAAAAATTACAAGTTTAGAAGTGGAATTCTGCAACTGTAGGGTCACTGAGTTGCTGCTGTTGCATGTGCCTTTCTTGTTAATCTGAGAGCCTTTAGCACAGGTATGTCTGGAAACAGCAGAGGTCTGCAGCTTGTAGGCCTAGGAAAAGGGAGGGTAACTAACTAGTAAGGAGAAAGTTTTATTGAGAATTAAGAAAAAGTAATTTGACAGTTGGAGCATTACCTGGGATTCGGTTCTTTGAAGGGGGATGTCTCGTGTGTTTTCAGTTGCTGGCATGGGAAACAAAGTAATTTGCATTCTAAGAGAATAATTTTTTCTTCCCAAAACCAGGACACATCCATCTGGATTAAAATGGAAAGTGTCTTTATAAGGGAATTCCTATTTTAAATTGCACTGTTGCTGCACCCTAAATCAATGGTTCATTAACAAATCAAAGTTATCAGTTTAAGCCAAGTAAAAAGTCAACAAATCTGAGAAACTGTGGAGTCAAACTCTGGTGTGTTTCCCAGATTGTGTAAATGAGTGTGATAGAATATCAGAGCACACTTAGTAATGGTGTTTCTTAAGAGTAACTACATTGGAAAACCAAAGAAGGGCAAAGCTTATTAACCCTACAACTAGGGCAAATGTTAGGATATGAGAAAAAAGCAGAATGCCAGTGTCTCCCTCTCAAGTTCCAACTGGGGCCTCTGTAATTCAAGTATGGTGTACAATATTGCTTGTAAATACTCTTTTTGAACTGTCCAGTAATTTTGGGAGATCAAATGTAACAGATCCCTTGGTGTTGCAGTCAGTCCATACCCCAGCCAGCGTTGAGCGTGCCTTCCACCTCTGCTCACCTGCGTCTGAAACATTCCACTGCTGTCAGTGCCGTGGATCACCATCAATCCCCGGGCTAATTCAGATTCCCAGTTAACTGGGGCACAGGAACTGAATTAAGAATAAACCTCACTGTTAAGCATTATCCACAGCAACACAGTTTATTTTTATAACTTATTCCAGTTTTAAAAGCATACAACTGCTGGCAACACACAGGTTGTCCTCTATAGCTCTTTGGTTTACAGCACCAGGCTTATCTGACATTCAGGTTTCTCTTCCCAAGTGCAGGCACAGTCCATTACAGTTGCATGCATCCCATATAACGACTCAGCTCATGAGCTTTACCAGTGAGACTGGAAAATGAAAGAATAGCAGCAAACACCAAAGTGTTTGTGTCCTGGACCAAATTTTAATGCTTAATCATCTCTTCAGCAAGACCCACTTTCAACCTGACAAATTTTGACAAGCATCGCAAAACATCAAGTAGTTGCAAGCAGGATAAAAAATAAACCTTGCAGTGAGGGGCTGCTGAACTGAGTCAGGGCCAGACTCTGGCCCTATGAGTCTGAGGACACAAGGCAGACACTGAAGTTAAGAGGAGGCTCATACACATTGTGGTGAGAACATAATTGCACACATTTTCAAGTAATCCAAGAGAGAACTTAATTTACACTGAAAATTTCAAATGTGAATGGTGACTTTGTTCTTAGGTTCCAGAATAAGATAACATACAGGGTCTTAATTTTCAGAATGTTCTGGAAATCAGGCCCTTTTTTAAAGGGTTCTTGTCTACACCCAAGAGATGAAGCTTCCAAAACGAAGTCACATTAACATTGTGCACTTCTAAGTTTATACTTACTGACATCAATAGCCAAAAATACCCAAAATGTTTTAAATGTGAATAGGAGTAGGACATTAAGAGAGAGTGCATCAACCTTCATGAAAACCAAGCTGTAGAAACATTGCAGGGATTAAAATAATTCCTTTCATAGTTGGAAATATAAAAAATTCCAGCTATAATAATTTTTAATGACTGGTAACTTGAAAGTGTTTTAGTCAGTTTTCTCCAAAGCTTCATCTAAACATTCTTTGCTTCAGGGCTAAATACAGGAACTTAAATCATGTACCAGTTTTGTGTGGAAAAAATATGGAGTTAAAAAGTAATTATAGAAGTCAGCTGTAATTTTGACTCCCTTTCAGGCATCCAAACAAGTTAGTACAAGGTTAACCCAAAACAACAGACAAGTCAAATGAGAAGTTTTAAGGCACAAATGAGTGTCATAGGACAAGAATATAACTATTCATTCCACCTTGAGAGGGAACTGGCTTTCAGTAAGATAGGAAATGGATATAGAGCTGTCTGAATAATGCAAAGAAAAAGTTCTTCCTGTGAAAGGTGTGTTGTGTACCCAAGTATCTTACTGGATTCATTGAGGTACACAGTTCTTCTGGTGCTTTGATAAAACCCCATCTGCAAATAGCTGCCCTACAACCCACATCTTTAAACATCATGTGTCCTACAAAAGGGTTGGGGTGGTTGCAGGTGGAGACACCCAAGCACTACAATTTCTGTACACCACAGTGCAGGCTTTCTTTCTTCACAGATGCTGTGCTCCTTTTCATGTCATTTTTCTAAGCATATGTGTGTGAGTGAAAGAAAAATATTTCCTATTAGAACATCTCAGGGAAGATGCAAGGTGCTTGTTCCCAGCCAGTCCTGCCTTAGCAAAACACCCCAGCCACAGCCTGGCAGGCACATATGGGCTGCGAGGACATTCTAGGGTGTGCTGGAGTGATCCACCCAATTCCAGCATCAGGCCCATGGGGTTTGGGGAGTCCTCTAAGTATGGGGCTTAAATTTATTTTCTTAAGCTTTAATTATCTTTTTGACTGTGATATCACAAATGATACTAAATATGTTCACTGTTCAGGGAGGAGTTTTACAATATAAGCGTGTTAATTAAAAATTAAAATTAAAAAATAGTAGCTTTTGGTGGAGTAGGTAATGGCTGCATTTGTTCAGCTTCTCTGCTTATTTGTCCAGTGCTCTTCTGTAGTTCTAAAAGTTAAGACATGTTCTCATGTCTTAACCAAAAACATGTATTATATTGCTGCACTGTAAGTCCCTACTTAATTCATTTTGCCACTATTTGCTTTAAAAATGGCTTTAATGGTAAATGAGAGGAAGCTTAAATACTGGAGTACTAGATGATTTGTTGACAACATGAGAATGCATTTTACATATATCTATTTCATGCATAAAGTGCTTTTATTTGCTTTGTAGACTATGATCCAAATTCATGGAACAAATGCTGTTCCAGGGGTTTTGCACAGTCCCTGGGCTTGTGTGGTTTAAGAAACCAAAAGGGACAGAAGGGTGAAGGCCAGGAAGGTATAAACTGTCTTGGTTAGATGAGTTTGTATCCTGTTTGCTTACTAGAGAGAGTATGAAATAGCACAAACCCAGGAATAAACATGACTGTGAAGTGGAAATATTTTAATACTTTGCCCACTGTAGACAGCAGAAGCCTTTGGCAATGTCAAAGTCCAGTTAATTGTATCTGTGTGGCTCATATTGGCACATCTAGATAAAAAACATTAATGTAACTGTCCCTGTTTAACACAGAATAAAACAGAAAGGATGGCCGGCCTGTAGTAATTGGAAAGGATCACATTCTGAATTAGAATACAACTGGCTTACTCTGTGTTTTACTTTTTTCTTCTAAGGAAATTTGCATTCAAGTTTACAACTTACTTGAAAAAATTCAAATATTTTCTGGGCCTTGTTCCTAATCCCTGTATCCCTCCCTTCCCTTTGTTTGGGCTGCATTTGCCATACTTATCTCACATTACCTTTTCTTCTCTATTTATTATGAGGAAAGTTTATGAAATGCAGCAAGGCATGCAACAGCCTTTGGAAAGGATTCGCCTTGATGCAAGATTTAGTGCTTGGGTCATTTGGAACAGATGGAAGCTCTCAGCTACTACCTACCCTTCTAGATCTCGGAAAAATCTTGTGGAATGAGTTAACTACGGGAGGCAGCTGCCTTGCTGGGCTGAGACACCTGTCCCTATAGCCCTTTAATCTCTTAGCTACTTTTACAGGATTAACCCATAATCTTCAGCTAGCATGGAAATCAGCAAGAGGCAGTGACAGAATGCAGGCAGTAGTCATGTTACCTCTGTGCTGTACCACCCTTTTAGAAAATGGACTGGAATAGGTAGATTTGTCCCCTTTGTTGGAGGGGAGCATCTAAGTTTACCTTTAGTCATTTTAATACCTGTTGCTACAGCATTTCACAGAATGAAGTCCCATAAACCTAATTCATTAGGCTACATTACTCGCAGGCAGACCAGTTTTTGAAGCTTTCCTCCAAGTACTTCATCAGCGTTTGGGTGTTCAAGAGATAGAATAAATTGTATAAAAAATGAAAATTAATGCTGGTTAGGCACCTTAATTCTTCACCTTTACACCCCCTGTAAAATGCTTTTAAACACTGCATTTACCTTGAGTTTCCTCTTTCAGAAGTTACAAATGCACAAAATGATAGCCTTATGAAGTGACCAGGTACTTGCTTGTCTACACAGCAAATCGGTTCCTGAGCTGAAAATAAAAAATCAGGAGCAGTCCCTTACAGCATCTGATTAATTTCTCTTTTTTACTTATATAGGGAAACATTTAAATATTATGAAGGACAGGAGAACATAAATGCCAGTTGAGGAACAGCAGATTTTTTAAGAGGTTCTCATACTTGTGGGTTTAAGTTCTTTCCTCACATTTGAAAGCATCCCAACTATTAATATGAGTTCATCCCCATTTCAGAAGACTCCTAGAAGCTTAAACAAGTGCACTGAAAAAGTTTGTGTTTGTAAACATTTATTCTTTTGAACTGAAAAAGGCTTGCATCAGCACACATTGTACAGACTTGCAAATTACACAAGTTGAAAAAAGTTTTGTTTCATTTATGTGCAATGAATCTTTAATGTCCAGTGAGCATCTGCAAATGATGAAAACTTAAACCATTAAAAAGGTTTCCAGCACTTATCAAACACAATTATCTTAGCGTGAAAAGGAAGAGAAAGAGACCCATACTGATGGGAACACAATTAAAGTGCAAACATTTTGTCACTTGTATGAAGATACATAAAGTTTCTTCACACTTTTGCTAAAAAGAAATATTCAAATGTGATTCAGTGAACATTCTTTGTAACCAATTCGTATTCCCCTTTTAGTAATTACTAAACTTGCTGGATCAGTAGCAAATTCTTCAAGGGTACAGACTTGTAATTTCTTTTGACATTGTTTGAATGTATTGCAAAAAAAAAAAGACCACCTAAGGAGTTAGTTACTAAAATGATATTCTTTTTTTCTTAAAAAAATAGAAAAAGAAGAAAAAGAGAAAGAAAAAAAGGAAAAAAAAGACTAAAAGAAAAAACCTGTAAGGGACAAAGAACAGGTTAACTTGAAGATCTTGGGTAGTTTTCTAGAAATGAATATAATTCCTTGAGAATGGTTCTCTTTTCCCCTCCACCAATCCTCAGGTTCCTGCCTTGGAATGGACAGCTGTGTGCTGGCTGTGAAAAGGGATTATAAAATACAAATCTGCATATGGATTTTTATGAACATCTGCTGTACAATAGAACTTTGGATCTGATACAAGATTTCAAAAATATAAAACAAAACTACTATAAAAGTAGGGGGCATTTCAGCAGCACTCCTTACAGAAAGCTGCCTGTCGCAAAGATGATTCCTTGCTATTGTCTGGGATTAACTCTGTAAATTTTTTTCTTCATCTTGCTGGATTCACTGGGCTATTTATTCTTCAATGGCAAATGTCATGTGACAAAACATCCCAGGAGTCTCTATGAAGAGAACAGAAACCCCATGACACCAAACCAATCAAGGAGGGAGGACATGGAAGTAGTAAAGGCTGAGTGTCCAGCGGTGTAACTGCTACTGCGAGCTGGCCCTCTCCAGGACGTGGAAGTCGTAGTGCTTCTTGCTGGTTCTCAGGCGGAACTTGCTCACTGAGGTACTGCTCTGTCTCTTGAGCGCGCTCTGCGCGGCCGCCATGGTGGGGAAGGTGGCCAGAACCGTGTAGGTGGAGGCCAAGTCCCTGGCCCGGGATGGCTCCGTGCCCCCGCCGCTGTCCCCACCGCCGCAGAACCGCCGCTGCTGCTGCTGCGTCTGCAGGCACTGGGAATCCCTCAGCCACCGGATCTTGGCACCCACTTTCAACAGTTCCCCAAAGAGTTTCTCTGCTTCCATACGAGTTATGCCTTCTGGCAGTTCAGTAATTTCAAGGACTTTTCCCACAACTGGAAGAAGAAAAACAGTGAATGTAAATTGGTCATTGCACTTAATGATACAACATCCACAATGGAAAATGACTTATTTCATACTTGTATCTCCAGCTGCCTGATACCAATCCCGCTTTGCCTTCCTGATATTCTAGAGAGCCTTTGGTCTCACATTTAGCAGTGTTTACAAATACAATTTGCTTATTTGTACAAGCGTGCAAATAAAAGCTGGGAATACAAAGAGAGTCCTCAGAACAAAGAGGGGAAAATAATAAAATCATCAACAACTCATTTTGCAGCAGATTTGAGAACACACCATAGCATCTCACTGGCCTTGCCTGGAAACTCTTCACACATCACCATGCCAAAAAACCTAGTCTGTTTTCTCTCAAAAAAAAAAATCCTCTCCACTAAATTGTTAGAAAAAACTGATTTATCTGTAACTTTCTGTCAAGAGCTGACAGTAGTTAACACTTGCAGCAAAAATGCCTTCCAGTAAAGGTATGAAGATAGATGCCATCAGGTTTTATTTGGATGACATCTTTACTAATTCCAAGGAGCTAATCTGTAGATGTCCTAGGATGTCCCCGAAATCCATGTGTTTATATATATTAGAAAGAGAAAAACTAAAAAAAAAAAAGACAAAAAAACCCCAACAACAACAAAACAAACCCACACCAACCCGCAAAAGTACAAACTATTTTGTGGTTTATGCCCGATTTCACTTGTTATGCCAGTAAAATGAAGCAGGGGTGTGTATAATTAATATGCAATGTAATAATATCATAGAACTTAGGTCCAGTAAACTGACAAACTTGATCTTTCTTTAAGTACTCTCCAATCCTGAACTTCTCTGGTCTTTTCTCCAGCATTCGAAGCTACACTCTACCCATTTAACCTCCCTCTTTGCCTCTCTCCAGATCATGTCTTCCTATCCATCCTTATGTTTCCAGTGTTTGCCATGTCTGTTCCTGTGCAATTACTCTTCACTCTGGCCCTTCTCACCTGTGCTTTTCATGTACATTCCCAGCCCACACCATAATTCATTTTTCTAGAGTGTCAGTCAGCAGTTCTATACCTGGTTCTCCGGCACCGAGATCTGCTGAAGCAGCCTTCTTTGCTGGTTTCTTTCCCCTGTTCCCGTGTCTGTTTCCAGGCTGACACTGGAAAGATTGACATAAAGGGTGTACTTTAATGACAATCCATCAGTATCTTAAAACTTCTAGTCAGCTCAGTGAAAAGCAGTGCAGAGGAACATCTGGAAATAACCTGCACTACCATGGGACAGAGAAGATTGTTTTATAATCCTACAGCCAGGCACATTCAACCCTTCACTACAGAAGAAAGAGAGGAAATGATGGGGGAAAAAAAATCACATTAAATCATCTTGGAAAAACACCCCCTGCCCCAGCCATCACATACTCTAGCTGGCATTGTGTAGGACTGAGCAAGGTAGAGGCAGAGGGAGTCTTTGTGTCCCAGAAATTAAATAGAGGGAAAGATTTTTCAACTTTGCTAATGCCAATATTTTGGGTTTGTTTTTCTTATAAGGAACAAATCCACTCTTTGTAGAAATTACCACGTGTATTTTATTTATTTTTTTTTAGAAATGGTTACTTGAATAAAAGAAAATCCTTTTAGCAAAGGGTCTCTTTTAGATTTTTGGAAATAGCTATAGTGAATTGCTTAAAATAAAAAAATCCATACTCTACACTGTGCATAAAAGCCAAAGTTCAGATAAATGTTTCTCACTTTTTTAATACAACAAACAAGAACAATGGGGAGTATTGACACAGAACAAAACTTATTGCAAAGCAAGCACCTTCCACTCAATTACTCTGCAAGTGCAGTAACACATTCTCCTATTCAAGATGGTTGTAATGGAAGTCCTGAATTGTTTTTTTTTCATTGTTGCCATGAGATTGTTCTCTTTTAATACCTGTTGGCTTGTTACTTGTCCACGTAATAAAGATGGATTGTATTGCAGGGGTTGGCCAAGCAATGGGTATCTGGCATCTCCTTAAAGAGAAAGGTAGTTAGAAGGGTTTTTCTGTTACAGGAAATCTTCCTCCAAGTCCCTCTCACACTGAATATGTTACACAGAAGAGAAAGCAGGATTGCTGTGCACAAAGCTGGGTGTCTGGCTAACAAACTCAGAGCTGCCCTGATTCCATCAGTGTCAGTCAGCCACGTCCTGATCACAACGTGAAAAGGTACAAGCTTTCTGGTATTTAGGGATTACACTCAAAGTTTTTCTTCACTGCAGTCTTAGATAAGTCCTTTTGTTTCAAATGAGCTTAATAAATCTAAAGCTCCTCTCATCTTTAGTCATTTTCATGGTTATAGCCCTGATTAGAGCCCTGATTTGTTGCAAGGATCCACAAAGCCAATGCACTAGAAGTTTTCAGTAATCACAGCAGATTAAGGGAGCTAAGAGGTGTGCTTCAAACAGGCCACCTGGAATTTTTACAACATCACAATACAAAGCAATGACAAAGATTATGCCACAGATAAGACAAAGACAAGAAAATAAGGTTCTCTTTATCAATAAGCGAGACATACAGAATTTGCTTTAAGTTTTGATTTGAAGGAAATCTTTCTGTAAAACAGACTTGTTAATTTTGAGTTTGGTAATTTTACCAGGATGATTTTGCTCACTGACCAGGGCGGTTTATATAATTTTTTCAAATGTTATCTACTATCCCATCTTAGTGAAAACTCCCTATTTTCTGTTTTTCTGTTGACATGGCTGCAGAGGATTGAAATTCTTCTGCAAGGAATTTTTTGTGTCTTTCAGTGGGTCCTATCTGAAATACTAACTGAGGGACAGTCCAGGCTAGAGGCTCTATCCCATCATGCTTGTTGTTCTACAGAGGAATGAAGAATACATGTTTAGGCAGTGGTTTGATTCAGTGCATTATCAACTAATGATTTATGGTTAAGACTTGAAGCTAAATTCTAGCAAACATTTTATTAATATTTTCAATGCTGAAATGGGAAACAACAGTATGAGAAAGTCAATGTGTTACAGAAACTCACACTAATGAGGAGATGAAAAGCCTTTGAAGATATGGGGGACAGTATCAGTGCAGAGTGATAAGGTGAAATTTTAAATGATCCTTGAGTAAATAATTTGGTGATTTTGCTTCAATAATGATATTACTAAAGTGAGCCACAACTCATCAGAAAATCCTCATACAGCTTGTATTTTAAAACATTCAAATAGAAACACACACATTTTAGTTAAAAAATAAATATAATATATATAAAAATAATATTAAAAATAAAGTAAAAGTATACCTTGTCCAGGGACAAAAGGTCTAGAAAACTGGGACACAATAGAAAGAGGTGTCAATGTGGGACGGATGTTCTTCATGTTTGACAGCTGGGCTGGTGCTGGTGATTGGGCCGGTGAGGTGACAGGGCTGCCCAGTTGAGGACTATGCTGCAACTGGAATAAATGACATGTTAGTGCTTTAAAAAATACTACTTGAACAAGCTAAACAGCACCCACAGCCTTCAAAGACTTAAATGAAGTTAGAACAGCTCTATAAACTATAATTGGAGCAAGGTTTTTATCCCCCAAGAAGAACTTTTGAAAAAAGATAGAATTTATGCATATTTTAAGTCCTCCTGGAGAAGCAAACCAGCGCCTCCTACCTGTGCAGCACCGTCTAAAGTGCTGAGTTCCGTGGCCTTGTGCCCGCGGGGGTGATCACAGTAGTACTTGCCGGGTTTCCTCTGCGGAGGTGATGGGTTCCGCGGCGCGGCACTGCCGGGCACGTTGAGCTGCATCATTACCACCCCCCCGGCGGGCGGTGGGGCTGCGGCTGCAACACAAGGAGCCCCAGTCAGCACACCCGGCGCGGTTCGTTCAGAACAACGCGCAGGAAGGCACCAAGAGAAGGGGAAATAACATAAGGAATATGTTTTGCTAAAGAAGCTGCTGATTCTAGATAACTGGAGCAGTATCTTCTGTACAATTACATTTCCACTATCAGCTACATTTGCAATAGTTAACTTAGAGAGGGCTTCTCAGAACAGAGACAGCAGAACCACTGAAACTCATTGCTGAGGCTGTTTCTGAAAGAAATCACTCTATTTGTTAGGAGTTGACAGTATTCAACATTCACTGCAGTTTCTGTCAGAGCCATGTGTGGCAGGATGTGATCTTAAGTGAAAATATGCTTCATTTAAAAATAGAAGTTTCCTAGTTAGTTTACATGATGTACAGCAATGCACTCAAAATGTTTTCTCTGATAGGATGACATGTATCAGAAAGATCTGGGATCAACCTTTAGGCAGGCTTACCCTCACAAGTTCTCTCTCGGAATGCTTTTCTGGGCAGATGCTGCAAACTCATCCCCACACCCTATCCCACTTGGGTACTGTGGTAGCCACAGAAACACCAGAGTCAAGGGAGAACACCTGAAGCTCCAACACTGTTCCTTAAAGTTTCACACCAGGAGCCCTGAGGAGAGGCTGCCCAAGAGACAAAACATCTTCCCCCTCTGCCCCAGCTCTGCACCAGCTAATTTATATAATGTCCTTTTTATTTGGAAATGGTTGTTTGCAATTTCCTTCTCTGCTCTACCCACTGTTTACAGCATTTGTCAGAAACCACGATTAAAACACACGGTTTAAACATAATTTAATCATCCATCTTTAAAGTAGGATTCTGCAATCTTCTCAATTTACTGCCCATGCCATAGCATCAGTGAGGAGCAGTCAGATACAGCTTATAAAATGCATTCATCTGGTGGTTTTTATAATGGACTATATTGTTTTTACTACTTCTGGGCTTCACAAAAAGAAAGAGACTTCTTCAAAAATCAAACCAAACAATGTAGAATAAGGAATGCACAACATTAAAACTACATTAGCTCTTGTAAATTGTATCTGGAAATATTTATTATATGGGTAACTGAATTATCAATGTTTTCACATCTATACTTTCTTTTTAATGGCAAGAAGTTTTACCCACATGCACAGATTGCAATCAAAGCATGAGAGATCTGGCCAGCTTTAGCAAAGGATATAAATTAACAAGATACATTGTAAATATTTCTGTTTTGTTGCATAGCAGAATAAAACACAATTCTGTTTATAATCAGAATAATAACACAACAGCTTTTTCCACTGATAAAGCTGTACACTTATCTAGTCCCTATGTGTAAACCTGAGATATACCAAACACCTATATACACATTACATTTAACACACAAAAATGGGTTTCATATAAATAATGTATGCATATATTTATATATATTATAAATTATAATGCTTTACATCCTACTGGTTTGTATTTGGTATTTCATTCTGGAACACTCTAGCACACTCCTTTTTACTTATCTGCATACTCTGTTTTACTTATCTCTGTTCTGTGAGAATGGAACACCCAATTAAAAAACATATTTGTCTTTCAAAAACATCTACAGCACCATCTCTAAAAGAGTGTCAATCTGAAATGCAATTTAAACTGCAAAAGAAAACTTTATACTTTCAGAAAATATTTTTTTTCTTTTGCTTCTAGTTCCCCAAGCATTTCAGTGAATGAAGGTAAATGGTGTTCTTTTCCTAAACAAGCATCCTGACAAAATGAAGTGTCATGCAGTGCATAACTCAGTTGCAGACACTTTATGACCTATCAATTCCCATGAGAAGGGACATGCAGAAATACTTCAAAGCCTCCCCAGATTTACAGTCTGGGCCCCTGTAACACAACTCTGCTACTTGTCTGTGCACCTGCTCATTGGCCCTACCTCAGAGGCCTTGATTCCACATCTCAATGTTTTTACTTACTGAAAAGTACAGGGTTTGATTTATTGTCTCAAAATTTGCTCTCCCTTCCCATAGTGAGATTCCTCCTTCCTAAAACTTCCTCAAACCACAGTTTACAGGTCTGCACCAGGCCACCAAAACAGCACAAAACCAGCACTTCCAGGACAGATTGGGATAGCAGAAAAACAAACTAGTGCAAGGCCCACTTCCGACATTCTGAAATTACAATCTTCCAGAATTAAAACCAAACAAACTTGAAGCAAAATGGAACCAAAACCAAACCTGCCCACGAACTGCTAATCCAGTTATCTTGCCACTTAACTGCATGTTATCTATTTACTAATAAACAGGTTCTAAAAATATCTTAAAGATAAATGTTTGTAAGAACACCACATCTGTAGCAGAAACTAGGTCATTGATCTAGGGTTGTTTCTTCTAGTGCTTGCTTGCAAAATACTGAGATAGCAGAGTTTGAGATTATCCCTTTTTTACCAACCAAGCTTCTAATGTATCAAATTCCCTGCTGCTAAAATAAAAACAGTGTCACTGTGGTCACAGGATTGTTCTGTAATCTCTTCTTTGGAGGCTAACTCTAGTGCTCTTCCTGACCAGTCCACCAGTTTTATAGTTAGAACTTCAGAGTTTTAAGTGTTTGGATACTAACAGTTATAAAGGTTTAATGGATTGACAAGCTCTATGTCAACACTGCTTTCAAACACATTGAGGCTTCTATTTACAGACCTTCTAAAAATTACCCAAGTATTTTGTAGATCAAAACCTTCTGAGCCTTAAGTGTTTCTGGTGAGTAACATTTACCTGCTGAGGGTTGCCTCCAGACCACCCCCATGCAGCCAGTGTTTCATTTAAGTTTCATGTTATCATTTTAAAAGATACAATAACAATTCAGATGAAGAATTAAAACAAAATCAGAGATGGCACTCAAGTTGCAGTTGTTCTAGCAGTCAGCCATGAAACCAATCAGAAAATTTACAGCAGGTTCAAGAGAGAATGGCTTAGATGAAAATCCCAATAAAAGATACCTTTTTTTGGCTGCATGATGGAAAGACCAGTGGGTGAACTTTTACATGATGAGGGTGGAGACACTATGCTGTAGTGCACAATGGAAGCAGCCTGCTGTGGCTTTGACTTGGATGAAGGTGGCAATAATGTAGGAGGTGATGGCTTCTGACTTGAATGGTTGCTATAAACTATGAAAGTAAAAGCAGTAAATAAGGCTGCCATAAAAACAAAACACCCCACACAGCTATGAAGTACTTTCAGCTTTCCAGCAGTGGAAAGCTACCCCAGAATGCTGAGTTTCCAAACTCCCCTCAAGACCTCTTAAGAAAATCACTGTTCCTACTCTCTTAACTGAAATCTAGAACGGTTCTTGAGTAGAAGAGCCAAGTATGCTGCTTCCAAAATGTACCTCACTCCTTCTGTCAAATAGAAACCCACATCTCAAAGTTTTCACATCCATCTGGCTATTCAGGAAAGGATGGAAATGGTTCTGCTGCCAATGTATGGTTCCCGTGTCTGTCTCAACTCACCAGTAGACGTGCAAGGCGTTATGATGTATGTTACTGGATTTTAAGAAAGTAACTTGAGATATTTCAAAGATTAAAAAAAAAATGACATTTCAAATTAACCTGCCTCAGGGTTAAAAATGGAAAATAAATTCAAAAATGGAACAGAAGAGGGAATAGAATACAGCAGTTAATTCTAAATCAAACCCTTAATGGCAAATATCCAATCACCCAGCAAAATAATTGGTAGTAATTTTTTAAGCTTATCAATAAAAACTTTATTCCCCCAACCTGCACACTGCTGTCCTTGAAGCTGCTGTGAGTTGCATGGCGATGATGTTCTAGGAAACTGTATCTGCTCCGATCCAGGAGGCTGCAAATATCCTACGGATGAACTGTGATAATAAAAAAAGAACATGACTAACAGGCATTTATGCTACACTCATTTAATCACGACTTCTGCATTTGCTGTCTACATGTACTGCAAATCACTGAGCTTTTGTTAATTTTAAATCAGTAATATTCCCACCTACCCCTGAACTCACTCATTCTTCAGAAGACTGAAGTTTCACACCTCTTCCTTAGCAAAAACACATGCCCTGCCTACACTGAGAAGCTGTACTAATTCACCTCTTTTGATATACTATTTTTGTGTCCATTGCTCTGTATCAGCATAAAGACATGCAGAAATAATAATAATAAAAAGGCAATTTGTTGTCTTGCTTCCTTAAGCAGGATTAGGTCTCAGTTAAGTGGCTCCCACAGCCTCTGCCATGAGATTTGGGATGCAGTCCCTCAGCTGGGGGCTGGCCCTGGGCAGCTGGTTCAGCACAGCAAAGCACACAGCTCTGCTCTAGGGTCCACTGGCACATTTTCCAATGGGGTGGGGGGTAAGGAACATGACTCCAGGGGATAAACAACCATTCATTTGTTTGCAAAATGTAGGAAAAGGATGACTATAGAAGTTTATTTATGCCAGGTAAGTTTTCAGGATAATCAGGGGAAAAACAGGTAACACACATAGTCAGATGCTATTGTACCACTAATGCTCAGCCAGAACATCAGGTTGGTGGCCCATAATCAGAACAGTGCCTATAGAATCCTATCCTAACAGATAAACATGCTGAGAAAAAAATCAATTCCTTAAAATTGTGGAAAAAAAAGTAGTTTTAATCCTCTTGGACCTACTGTTTTTACCTATGTTGTCAAAACTTTGTTCCATCCTTTGTCCCATAGTTCACTTATATAATTTTAATTTAAAGATTCCCTTCCGTTAAAGCAGACAAAATCAAGTGAAAACTAACACAGATGCTCTCACACAGCTTCTGATCTGTCTACTGATTCTAGTTTTCAGCAGTGACCTGTAGGTTTGACACTTTCAGCTCCTGCAGAACAGCATTCTGCTTTCCTTGTCCAAGTGCTGCAGCATAACTATTCTGATGAAAGCAAGATGCTGTCATTAGTTGCTAGTTTGCTCTGAATTCCTAATAAATGAGAGGGACATTCTAAATTACACAAAAGATCAAACAATCAAACTTAATTCAAAAAAAGTCTGGGATTATGCCTACCTGTGACTTCACTGAATCTCAAATATAATAACTAGAGAAAAGGATTAAAAAACCCTCAGGTACAAAGAACAAGAATTCAGATTTAAGTCGATGAAACCATGTGGCGATGACACAAATGCTACTGAAGCCTCTGCACTCTCAAAAGGATGAACAAGCTTCATACTGCTGCTGCTTGTTTAAAAGCTTCCAGGTATTTTTAAATGCTGTACATTTCTAAGTTCAAAAAACTAGAGAAAGAAAATTTTGTAACAAGCATTAATCCTAATGAATTCTCCTAGGTAATTGCCTATCTGTTCTCAAATAGACTGGTTTGGGGACACAGATGTATATTCAGGGAGGGCTGCACATGCAGACCAAATTGCTGCTACCAAGGTAGGTGAAAAAAAAGAAAAGAAAAAAGGTTATTTTTCTAACAAAAGTTCTATACTTGCTTCATAGCCAGCTTGGTGCCAGCAGGCCTCACCTACAACACAAGTAAGCTAAGCTTTTTCCATACAAAGTCCCAAAAAAGAAGTCAGTCTTTTTCAAGGATTTAAATTATTTTTCCTCTACACATTATTAATGTAATGTCTTTGACAAAATCACTGAATAAGAATAGTCAAATATTACTGCAGAAAGACTGAGCTGCTGAGCACACTGGTGTTTCATGGGTAAGAAAAGGAATGCAGAAAATTTAAGTGGTGGAACTGGGTAAAGTATTGCTGAAAGTGCAATGGAGACAATGTTTTCCAGTCCAACAGGTATGTCACAGTTAAAGCAGTACTGCTTGTTTCACTTCATTGCGTAAGAGCAAAAATAAATCGAGTGCCTCTAAGTCTGCCTTTAAAACAATAGCTTCAATAGCTGCAGTACTAAAAGCAGATCCTGTCAGTTCTTGCAAAGCCACTAAGCCCAGCTGCTGAGAAATCAAGTTAAACTCACCTTAGATTATTCTGTTGACCTGATGGAATGACACTGTAGTAGACTGGCATTCCTGTGGTGGGCAGTCCTTGACTGGACTGACTGGGAATTATAACAGGCTGCTGATATGTCTGCTGGGGCACTGCTTGGGAACCTTGAGGCACTGAAACCTGCAATGGGCAACACAGTAAGATTTTCTCCTGCAGACATGTTTCTTTCTGCCTCTTGACCATCACCCAGTTGATACAAGATTAAAAAAAAAAAAAAACCAAACCAGAAACTGAAAGATCTCTTGGAGCTCTCAAAATCCACAAGAATAGTGGTAACAGCAGTAAAAATAACAGTACTTTATTAAAAAATTCTTTAAATCTTCTTCCCCCAAAATGGAAATGTTGGCTCCAAGGGACTCCATGAATTAACAAGATATTTTCTCTACAATAGAAAGTGGTGTGGTGGGAAGGAAGATTTGTGAGCTTTTCTTCCCCACCCTCTGAACTGTAACTGACCCAGCACTCGGCTTCCAACAGGACTAAAACTCGTGCACTTGTGACTGACTTTTGTTGCACTTCAGTTGTGGGTTTGTGCTGTTTAACTTCTGTCTCTAAAGTCACTTTGACACCTGCTTGCAGCTTTCTACCATTTCTACAACAAAGCAATGGACTTAAAGAAAACCCCAACACTGAAACCCACAGAAGAGTAATTGGAAAGTTATGAATCCATTACCCACCTGGTAAGATGGCACTGAGGGATATGGAACAATCACACCTTGAATTTGATTCCCAATGTTGTTGTGTTGGCCACTGACTAGATTTTGATTCTGAGACTGCTGAACTCCAACTAAACCCTGGTAGTTTTGCTGCTGGTTGGGCAAAATCTGGTAACCTGAAATTATACATTTAAACCTTATTTTGAAATAATGAACACATTTTAAGCACAGTTGCCTATGCGAAAATACACATGTAGCATTTCCCAATGCTTATTTAAACTGGCAACTTCACAACAGTTGAACTTATCATGCATATAAAAAGAAGCCAACATTAAAATTAATAGATTTATTCATTTAGGTTCAGCATGAAATATTATCCATACTGTTTGCAATGCTGCTCTCACATGCGTGCACTATTCATTTACACTCTGGGTTACATGCATTAACTCCTTGATTTGACAGGTGAAAGCTGAAAGCACTTGAACAAAGCATGCTAGACAGGATCAATCCCAATTCATTGTCTGGTATTGTGAACAAGGCCATTCCAGGTACTTTAGTTTGGAAATTCTACATATGCAAAATTCAGCTTGTACCTCAGGTGCCCCAGGGGTCAGAGCATCTTGACTGCAATTCAAAACTAAGTCAGACTTCAGGAAAATTTGCATAAGGCATGTGTGCAGATCTTTTCCAAAGGGGCAATTTCTACTGAAATCTGTAATGCTACAACCAACTGGGCACTGAGAAAAATCTTCCAAGTTCAAGCCATGTTGGTACATAGTGGAAGACGTTTTATGTTCCAAATTAACTTAAGGATACAAAGAAAGATTTTCATATTCATCCCTCTATAGTGTCTCTAAACCAATTTGTTATTGCTTAAACTGGTATCCTTTCTTATCTTTCAAAAATTGCCTAAAAAACCCCACCCCACCCCAAAACCCAAAGCAAACCACCCCAAGCATGAGTGCCAAACAAGAATTCTGTGCATTTATTAAATCCAACCTAAACTCCCCTTTTCCTCGTTTTTCAAAAAGCATATAGCAGGTAACTGCTACCATGATTCAAACACATGCAGAACACAAGTTCTTTTTGTCATGTTCTATCATACAGGTGTGCACTACTTACCACGTCAGCAAAACCCCACCACAGTCAGTGTTTCTGAGACAAAGCCAGTTATCCCTCCAGAATAACAAAACTGGGCTTGTCAAGATGCACTGACGGCAAGAAGAGTCTGTGTTTGAGTTGGACACATTCACAGCCCACTGACCTTGACATTCCCCATGCTCCCTACTTTGGCATGGAACTATAATAGAGCAAATTTAGCTGCAAAACTCACTTGGGTTTTCTTTAAACTGTGCTAAAAAAAGGCTTGGTCTATTCTGAAAGTAATTCAGTTAACATAAAACACCTTTTTGTGAGCTGCACCCACCACTGATGTTCATTGATTTCATCCACGCAGGGTACAATGAACATTGTGCACTAACAGCCTCAGCAGGCTCTCTATAGAAATTGCAACAATGAACACTAAAAGAAGACTGTTCATATAATCAAATATTGCTTCAGAAAATTAAAGGGAAGAAGGTTCAGTTTGTTAAAACCAAGACAGCTATTCATTAGAAACACACAACACTATAAATATTTTCAGAGGACTAGACAAAACTTCAGAACAATACATGCTTGAAGCAGGATTAGTACTTTGAATTTTTAAAAACTTAAGTTTGAACTGTGCACAAAATGCCCTTCATATCTGTAATAAACAAAATGCTTTAACATATTTTGTTACAAAATGATCTATGGCCCCTAAAAAGCAGCAGAATGGGAAGTTTTGGTGTTGACAGACCCAATCAGTGCACCTGCCATCTGAACCCCTCGTGTCCCAGAAATTGGAATGGACCTGTGAGTAGTTCTGCAGCCTTTTCTGGCACTTCCAGAGACAGACACAATCAATTCTGCAAGCAGAGGGAACTGGAACAATACAAATTGGCTGCCACGAAGGTTCCCCAGAGCGTTCCAAAGAATGCTCTATTTTTAGCTGCAGTTTCACCTCTGCATAGAGTGGGCTGACAGAAATGCAGCACTCAGCACAAATCCCACACCTGCTACAGCAGATTGTCCCATTACACAGAAATACCCTGAAACTGGAGGTAAAAAAAGGAGCAGGTTTCTTAATATTTACATAATTCAAAAGAAATCACAGTTAATATAAGGAAAGTTAACTTACAGAATATAGAAACACATTTTCTGAATAATGCACTAGGAATGAGAAACAGTCTTTATTCAAGAACAGAAAAGCAAATACAACCACTTGGTTAAGAAGCTGGGAGTTGATGAGGTTGGTTATAACTATTACAACTACAGCTACTGTTATAACTGCAGTAGTTTTATCCCTGACTTGTGAAGCAGAAGCCAGTTATGTTCCTACAGGAATTGTAGTTCAAATAAGATTTTTAAACAACCTGTAGTTAGGTCTCATGGTGACTGGGCCCACATTATCATGGCAATCAGAAATGCCTTTTTCTTAGGAAGAGTTTTCTCTCAACATCTTTTGGGCAACAAAAGCATTTTTACTGAAAGTGAACCCCCCCAAATATTTCACCTGAAACCCCTTTAAAAAGGAAGCCAGGAAGCAGCTGAAAAAGAGACCGGTTCACTGTGAGAAATGTAAACCTCTCAGACAGTGTTACGGCCCCGAATCCAACAGCTCATCAATAAAGTCAGGCCACTCCTCAGCATTAGACCAGAAGTGGCTCCAGTTGCCATGCTCTCAGAAGCTGTCATCTTTTATCTGAATTTGTGATTGCAGAGTTATTTCATCGTTAGGAACCACTTTCTGAGATGGAATAAACCCCACAACTTTTATGTAATGCAAGATTTGTAACTCTCATTTTTGCCCAGGCACTTTGCTGTACAGGCCAAGTAACGTGGTGCCTTTGGCTCAAAAACACACATTGCTAATAAGCATCAACCACTTCAGGTGTAGCTTTATGTCAAATATCAATGGTTTAAAATAAATTACCAGAGAGAGAATTTTCAAATTCACCATATTATGAGGTGTTTCCAGAACAGATAACATGACATGGAACCATCCATTTCTAAAATGCTGATTCAAGTTTGCCTATAAAGCATTAAATGAGCGAGCAGTGGCTGGAGAGAAGTTTGGAGATTTTCAGTTAAGCACTAATTATGCAGTTTCTGGTAAGATCCTTCTTTCTCCATTAGTGCTGGTAAACACTAAGTAACCAAACACTGAGGAGAATTATTGGCAGGACTACCTCCATACTACCTAAACATGATCCCTTGATGTCAGAGTGCAGGTACAAAGCACATGATCAAAGCAGGAAAGCAGCTGTCTGCACATCTTGCTTATTTTGTTTCTTTCAGGACAGAGAGGGAGTTTATCTGCTGACACTTCTCACCCACAGGCAGTGAAATTCAATTAAAATATAAAGAGCTAAAAACATACAAGAAAATAACTTACCTAATAGCAACCTGTTCATCCCTTTGCACCTTACCACCCCATGCTTTCCAATTCAGACTGGTTTGTTTGGGTACAAATGTACACTGAGCTCTCTGTGTTAGGGAGTTTGAGTGCTATTCACACAGGGTGTCCCTCACAGTGGGAAGTAGTCCCCCTTCAGCCTCAGACTTTTTGCTATTAAGTAGTCTAAGTACTAAAAATTCTGAGGAAGGAAAGCAGGTTGTGTAATACAGTTGGGTAACACATCTCTAACACCAGTGGATAACACAAGTTGCAAAACCAAGTAATTTCTTTTCCTTTGAAAAAAATCTTTGTGAACTGAACCCTGAATAACTCCATCAAATGTTGCTGCTACTGGAGCACTTCCTAGAAGAAATGCAGAAGAGGAGCCATCCCTCTTGTATTCTACTTCAGAGGATATAAATAAATCCAGCTAATATTTGTAAAATCTGATCTTTCATCCTGTTTCTGTAGAGCAACACATAGTTGGGGGCAGGGGGAGGAATTAAAAAAGACCTTCCTGAAGGAAACTCAGAAGGATGTTAAGTATTCAACTAAGAGCTGGTATAAAAGCCTGGTCTTTAAAGATCTCTGCCTCCAAACATCACTAGTTACTTCTGAAAGTTTTGACCATGCATCAAGATAATAGTGAGAAGTAAATTTGCTTCAGGAATACGAATCTTATTGAGGAAGTCATAACAATATTTAGAAGTACAGATTGTCATTATAATGGCAGCTACAGATAAAATTTGTAAGGAAAAAAAAGACAACAAGAAAGGAAGGAGATGGAAATGAAGCTTGCTAACATTCATAGAAGGGTAACTC
Source organism: Erpornis zantholeuca (assembly GCA_013400515.1). Taxonomy (NCBI): domain Eukaryota; kingdom Metazoa; phylum Chordata; class Aves; order Passeriformes; family Timaliidae; genus Erpornis; species Erpornis zantholeuca. The sequence goes on from VZTN01033981.1 coordinate 87,552, forward strand.
AGGCTGTTGAAAAGTCTTTACTAAAATTGGTAACCACATAAGTCTCATATATTCCATCCAATACCCTGGTATCTTTAATCATAGGACAGAAAAACAGAGTAAAATAGTATCACCCATATCTTCTGCATAGCACTGTTTTCATGCCTCAGCATCTAAGATTAGTATCTTTAGCTTAGAACTTTCAGTTCAGGTACATCCCTGCAATGTTACATTTAAAGGTACTAATTCATCTTACTTTGCAAGTTACTCAAGTTATTAGTTACTAAGTTACAATTTTAAAAAATAATTAACTTTTAAATTTTAAACATCCTATAATTAAAGTTACAGCATGAGCCACTCCAAGGAATGGCTCAAATGCCAAGTTTCGTGCACAAGTGACTCAAATTTTTCCACCTCAAGTTAGTTACACTTTGTATTCTACATCTGGACTTCTATTTGATTTGATATTTTACAGCAAATTAAGTTTAAATTGAAAAACCAGGAAAAAAACCCACATGAAGTGTTCTAATGAAATGCTGAAAGAGTTGAACAAACCTGTCTGCTGGCCTGGCTGTGGCAGGGCCTGGTTCTGCTGCGTGCTGTAATGGACAGAAACAGGGCGGTACTGTTGGCTGGAGTGCGGGTACTGGTTGGGGGTACAATAACAAGGTGGCATCTGAAAAGGAACAATCAAAGGTTCACTGCCTGCATGCAGCTCCAGAGAAGGCAGGCATCTAAATGCAAAATGCATAAAACAAAGATGCACCTTACTAAAAGGTGCAACACGTTAAATAGTTCAGCGACTCAAAAATCACTTATTCTACACAAATTCCCTCTTTAGCAGCCAATTTCTCTACTTTTCTTGTAGAGGCAACAATCTCCAACTTTCACCAAGAGGCATTTGAGAGACAAGAAAACTATGCAGAACACAAGTTTTACCAGCTGCAAGTAAATAGGAAAACCTGTGTGATTGTTGCTCCTCAAGTAAAAGGAAGTCATTCATTACAAAGCATATACCCCAGAAAAGACCCCAGTCCCAGCACAAAAGCACAGAGCTGCAGTTCTGCAGGGAGCCCCAGACCGTATGAAAAGGCCCCGAGTAGAAGAGCAGGGTGAGTTTTTCACCGCAGCTTTCGGGAGGCCGGAAGGAGCCGCGGTACCTGTGGCACGGGCTGCTGCACGTATCCCTGCTGCGGGAGCAAGGGCTGGCCCACGGGGTGCCCGGGGCCCGAGTAGGCCGGGGCAGGCGCGGGCTGCGCCGNCGGCGCCTGCAGCACCACGCTGGGCTGGAACAGCGCCGGGCCGGGCTCGGCGCCTTCGGCCGGGGGCTGCCGCGCGAGGCTCAGGTGGCTGAACTGCGATCCCAGGCTGTCTTGCTGCAGTCGTGGGAAAAACAAGAAAAAATACATTTGCAAACGCACATTCAAGGAAAAAGAAATAAAATAGCCAAATAGCTCAGTAAGTTTCAGACAGCGTGTCTCACATTACTGTGCATTAGCAACAGCAGCCAAAGAACAACAGCAAAAGATGCAACGGTAGCAAATTATCTTCAGGGCTGACAGCGAGAGAGAACATCCGTGTTCAGACTTCTCTCTTTTCATTGCAAATATTTTGCCTTTTGGATTGCATCTGCCTTTATCTCCTTATTGTGAGAATTCATTTGTTAAAAAGAAAGTTCAGAATTTGTTTCAGTAACATTTTTTGATTGGACTCCAAAACTTGAGTGAAAACATCTAACCCCAGTTAAAATAGCAGGATGCCTTATTATTGCTGAAGTAAATTTTTGGTTTTGAGAGCTTAACATAATGAGGTTCTAATCCTGCGTTACAAAGTACATTCCTCTAATTTAGCTATTATTCCACATGCAAAGATTAATTATCTTTTCATCTGAAATCAAGTAACAACAGAGAGAAATGTGTTCCTGTGGTTACCCTCTATCTGTGTTTTATTAACATCTGAAAGGATGCCACTGCCTGCACTGAGCACTGCAGGATTCCTGTGGAATCTGAAACTTCTGTTACTGTAACCCCAAGCTCCTTTTCTTTACAAGCAATTCAGCATCAAATTAGCAACATCCTGGAAATTAGAAGTGATCGCTAGCTAGTATTGCTTTTTTTCTTTTTTTTGCTAAACAGGAAGCTTTGGTTGACACTGCAAAAGTGGACTCTCCAAACATGCAGGAACATTAGAATCACTTCAAGACCACTTGATCTTCTCTTAGATCATCCTGAAGATAGTAATTAATCAAGAAAGAGTAAGTGCAAGCTCCTTTTTTTACTGATTAGCTACATTCACATTTTATGATGTATTTTTTTAGTTTCCAAGCTAAAGATATTATTAATTACTGCCAGATATATTAATTTGCACCCAAAACTTAATTTAGAATAAATAACTTTAGTATTTATTACATTTAATACATCTTTACAAGGCTTATTTTCATTAGATAATAATAATAATCTGACTTTGGTATTTCATTCCTTAACGGTGCCTATTAAATGCAACTATAATGCTTTTCTACTTTGGATTTTACATCCTGCTTTTTCAAATCCTGAGTTTAGAGAGATTTTGCATGTGAGTTTATCTTAGCTCAAAATAAGTCTGAAGGATAAACCCAAGTTCTATCACACATTACATTATCAGTATAAGTAAATTTTGACCCCTTCAGTTAGTCTTGCAGTGACATGTGTGGTACAAGCAGGATTAAGCCCTGGAACATGGCATTCCCATGGCAATGGCAATAAATGGAGAAAGCTGGCACTCTCCTGGTGCCAACTACAGAGGTGTCACACTTGGATTGCAATCCAAGACCATCAATCCTTTTCATTATGCTACATAAGGTGCCATCAGCAGGAATACATTTTTGAAACTGCCAAGGAACTTGGTATTTGAACCCATCTCCTGAATGTGAAATGCTTTGGAATTACTACAAACCTGAAAGGAGTTTCCTTCTCTGCTTTAGCACCTACTCAAACTCTCAATTAACTTCAGAAGCAACATCCCTATTGAATTCAGCTAAAACTGTATTTATTATAAGACATTTCTGATTAATGTTGAAAATTATCTATTGTTCAACACTGTGGTGTTGAGTTAACCTTGGTTGGCTCCTAAGTGCCCACCAAGCCATTCCATCCCTCCTCTAATCCTTAGCAATACATGGGGAGAAAATGTGATGTAAGGCTTATGGGTCAAGAAAAGGACAGGAATATCATTCACCAATTCCCTTCAAAGGCAACTTGGGGAAGATTAAATTTAATAAACTAAAACCAGTTTCTCTCAACCCTGCTGCTTCTTCCAGACTCAATTTCACTCCCAAATCTTCTACCTCCTCCTCCAAGTATCACAAAGGATGGAGAATAGGGCTTGGTTCTCAGTCATGTCTCTACTGCTTCCTCCTCCTCACTCTTCTGCTCCCACATGGGTCCCACCCACAGGATACCTTCCTTCACAAACCTCCTCAGTGTGGGTTCTTCCCACAGGCTGAAGTCCTTCAGGAATGGACTACCCTAATATGGGTCCTACCAGAAGACTTGCTCCTGAAGGGCTCCTCTCCATGGGCTACAGCTCCTGCCAGAAGCCCACTCCTGAAGGCTCCAGCTTCCTTCAGAGTACCTGTGCCTGCTTGGCTGTGGGATGCTCTAAGGGCTGCAGGGTGGAGATCTACTCCACCATGATCCTTCATGGGCTTCAAGGGGAGAATCTGCTTCACAAGAGTCTCCTCCCCAGGCTGCAGGCTCTGCTCCAGCACCTGGAGCACCTCCTTGCTTTCCTCCCTCTGGCCTTGATTTCTGCAGAGTTGTTTCTCCCTCCTCTCCCTCAAACCCTTTTCAAAGCACAGTCAGAGGTGCCACCAGTGTGAAGGACTGACTCAGCTTGGGCTGTGCAATGTCAGTCCTGGAGCTGCCTGAAGTTGTCTCCGCCCAATGTGGGGGCAGCTCCCAGTCTTTTCTCCCAGCAGCCATCCCTGCAGCTCCCTGCTCCAAACTCCTGCCACATAAACTCAACACAAACATGCTCTCATTGGAGTATTGGAGCAGGTTGGGGCATTGGGAAGCTTTAATTTTTGACCTGGACTCTAGTTCAGATTCACCCTTGGATAGCAATTCTCCTTATTAAGTTTCAGTTTCACTTTGTGTGGCTTTTCTTCCTCTTTTTTCCTGATTTTTGATAGACTAAGATATTTCCTTTCCAGCTTCTACTTATTAAACAATGGATACTAAAGAAGCAGGAGTATTGGGAGTTCTAGCAAAGAGGCTACTAAAAGGTAACCTCAAAAAATCCGAGCATCCAATCCCTCAGAAGGTTCAGCAGAACCTCTTAATACAGCAGAGAGTTCACTCTTCTGATGTATTAAGGTTCAGCAGAAGAGCAAGCAGACAAGGAAACAATAAGAAACAATGGAAAGAGGTTAATCCAAAGACAGAAAAAGGTACTGACTGGCTAACAAAACAGCACTGAAAAACTTCCTTTACAAAGGGAAATAATGTATCTCTAAATACAGAGCTAGAGCCTTAATTGCACAGATTCCTGCTGAATGTGAAACATTCGCATCACTCAGGTGATGTGTTGCTGTGATTGAGAGCCAGCCACTACCCTGGTATCACACAGCACTCAAACAGCCCAGCGAAGGTCAGCAGGACCAGAGGTGAGCCTATGCAGGGAGCAGAGAAGAGAAGGTGTAATACCACAGAGTATTGCTGTGCAGAGGAGGCTGGCAGGAGCGGGGGTGGGTATGACACTGCGGAGTACTGGACAGGCTGGGAGGAAGGCTGCAGAGCCCGCAGAGGCTGCAGAAATAACAGGGTTATGAACAAGGTTAACACCAGAGTAAGAGAAGTGAAAACAAGTCTTTTGTAACAGAAAAAGGCAACTGTGCTCCAGAAGAGCAACCCGCTCCACTCTCAGAAACAGAATGGATACTTTTTTTTTCTTAAGCTTAAGACTGCATAGAATGAAAACGAGTAACTGAATATCTCAATCTCCCAAAAGACATCCATTGCTTTTTTTGTTATACACTATATTAACTATGTCAGCAAATTCCTTCTATTTAACATTTACTGTTTCCTTTAGAGAGACTAAAAACTCCACATGCATTTTAAACACAAGCTCTTTCAAAGCATCTAAAGGCAGAATGAATTTACTACTAACCATAGATTCAAACATACTACTTTCATTTATTCAACACTACTAAAATATTTTCTCTAGATAGCTATGATTGCTCGTAATATTCCAGGCAGGTTTAATTCCAGCATCTACTGAGAAGGTAATCAGAGAATTAGAAAAGAATTTGTGAAGAAAACGGCAAATATTACATACACACTTCTGTGAACTAGAAAAAGGACAAATGAGACCTTTTTCAAAACAGACCAGCTCTACTGTGGCACACCCAGCTATCTGAACAGGTTTAAACAGGGAAAACAAATGAAGATAAAGGTTTAGATGAAGTTCTATAAATAACTTTTTGATAAAATTTAAGAGCCATCTGAAAATACCACAGGAGACTACAGCCAGTACCTTGGTGCCTGAAATAGCTTCTGGGGAGAGGAAGAACCACTCCTCCCTTCTCCTGCCCATACATTTTGCTTTTCTTCTCCTTCTAGGGCTGGGCCAGTCTTTAATCTGGCCTATTTTACTAAACTCTTGCACAAGACAAGGATAAAACACATCCTGTACTCGTGTATGTGGTTTTGTGAGCAGAACAGGCTGAAGTGCTACTAATGAGATGTTCATGCTGTACCAGTCCTAAGGTACTCCTTCTGTGCATGACTCCTGCTTATGCTGTACAGCCCAGGAATTCATCTGGCTGAGAAACAACCCTAAGACAAGAAACCCAAGGTTCCAGTTGGATGAACTCTCTTCCCAGCTGCCAACTATATTGCTCTTAATGCCCAGGTAACTCCACAGTGCAATTAGGGATGAAGGCAGAACCTCTTGTTCTTGATAACAGAACATTTTCATGCTGAAATTCCTCAGGATTTTTAAGAAAAGGCTGCCTACCATGCTCAGGTATGAGCAGAGCTGATAGTTCTGAGACTGGGAGGGAAAAAGCCCAGTTACCCTTCTCTGTGTGACTGTTCTTCACATCCACTGCAGCAGAATCAATAACCCCCTGCCCCTGCTGTCAGAGCTGAGTGAGAGCCCAGCCCCAGTGTCCCTGAGCATGTGTTTGACAAGTGCACCTGTGAGAGGACGGGGTTTGCTCCGGGCTGGTGCTGGGCTGGGCTGGGCAGGGCTGGCTGAGGTGCAGCTCCAGGCACTTGGGTCCTAACAGGCTGCTGAGGCAGGGGAGGATTGTACACAACCGGAGTGCCATCGGGATTGAGGAATGGCTGACCTGCCAAGGGGAAACACAACAAACACAGCCAGTTGCACCATCTACATTGGGAGAAAATAGACAAACATATTTACAGCAGGCAAAATGAATAAAGTAACACTGAAAAATAACTGACGTCATACTGTTTTATATGAAAGATTCATGCCAAAACTCACAATTATAACAGCAATGACTACATGCAGCTAAAACCCAAAACATTTAAGCTAAACAAAGATACCCCAGTCTCTACTCAGTGAACACAAATAAATATTTTTTTTATACTACTCATCTTGAAAATTGGTTTTTAATCAAGTACATTGACTATGACAGGAGTAATAAAGGAAAACCCTACTAAAAATACTGTTTTAAGGATCTTTCAAAAATTAAACCTCCTTTAATCAATTTGAACACCAATCAGAACACAGGAGAGCTTAAAGGCAAATATTTTTTGAAAACTATATAAAGCAATAGCTGCCCTGGTATTCCCATGACTGCTAATGAGATTACTGATAAAGGACTCTCTTCCCCTATTCTTAGATTAATTGGCTTTTAGCTTTCAAAATAAATAACATAGTATTATTCTCCTATTTAATAATTTCCAAACTCAATATTACAGCAATGGGAAAGTGAAAAATAAACTCCATAAAAGTAAGCTATAAAACCCCCAGTGATTCCTTTTTGTGCCTGGGTTGGAAAAAAACAAAACAAATCGAAGGAACAAGAGCCTGGCTGGCAAGGACCTGTGCCTACCTGCTTAGTGACACGTGTCATGCACTGGTTTATTCTGATGCTTAAAGGGTCCAATACTGATTTAAATTTTTCTCTCCTCTAATTTAAAGATATTCTTGTCTTTTCCAGAAAGGTATAAACTGAGCCTAAAGCCTTTGCACCCTGTCAAAGCAGACTAATGCTCCTCCTGACTTATTGGTCCCATCATACTTAACTGCAAATGCCCAACATAAAGAGTATAACAGTTACTGAAGAAAGGACTGAGGAATTCATGGCAGACACAGAGGGAGCATGAACAGACTGACAAAAATAAGCTGCAGCAGCTGGACTGCAGCTCATCAGGTGAGACTCAACAGAGCTTAATAGATTTCTCTTTAACACTCAACAACTGGGAATGTTCACACAAACAGGGATTCAGATTTTCTTATTTCCTTCTACCACTTCCTGCTAATCACCAGAGCTTCACTTGTTTCTTGGAGTGCCTGGGTAAGAACCGTCTCTTCCTAATTCCCATCCTCAGCCAGTGAGAAGAATGGCTCTGCTGCCCCAAGGGCACAGAATCCTCTGTCAGAAACTCTGAGGAACCAATCTCTGCTTTTGGAACTCTGGCTGGCATTGGAACAATAAAGCCAGAGGAACAATTACAGAATACAATGATTCGAGCACATCGGAAATCGAAGTTTAACTGCACCTAAATGTTCCTTATTCTCAAAGTGTTCTTCGTGTTCTATTAGAAGCTTATTAGATATTAACATAATTATAAAAGAGTATTAATGAACTTAGCTCTAAGATGACAAATACTTCCTCCTCCAAATCCAATGGCTATCTATGAAAATTAGGTCCTACAGCAACTCATTTGTAACCAAATTTTTAGCAATTGATTCATATTAAGGAAAAAGAGAAATTTATCTATTTCAGTGTTATACCTTCTAGATAAAGATATTATTTACTTCATGATCATTTTAACAACCCCAATGAGAAATATTTTGCTTAAAACATCATGTGCAGTTATATTCAAACATAATCATGTCCACCTGCAGAATGATGGTAAATATATCCTGAAATATTTTCTTTTCTATAATGAAAACAAATCATTATACTAAATTAAAAAATACAATTTCTCAAAATTATGTTTTCTATAAAAGGTATATTAAAATTTTCAGGATTTCTTAATTTCTACAGGAAGTAAAAGTTTGCCCAGAGAATGCTAACTCATTATTTAATCCAGACAAGTTATTACAGATCTCCTTGCATCTACAAAATGAAGTATCATTCCTACTACTTACTAAAAAATACCAGTATTGGCCAATTACACCAACACTGATTTAATCCTGTTTTAAAGTGAAAAGGGGAAGTTTAGAAATAGCATTTCATCCTGTTCTTCTTTCTTTCACTTGTGTTAACCCAGACTTGAGCATAGAGATGAGAGCATGTTGCATCCAAAAAAATGAAGGATGATAAATTCTTTCAAGTCAATATAAATCCTTTCTCAGGCTTTCTCCCCTCACTGAAACTGTTTTACATTAGCACTGGAAAAGACTTTTTCCTCCCCTGAAAAAAGCTGAAACAATCAATTTAAGTTATTCTGTGTTCTGGATACTAAATCATATGATTTTCATATTTCGTGCAAGTCACTCATTAAAATTTTACATGTAAGTTAAAACTCTTCTTGAGCAAATCATGTGAGTTTACTCATTCCTTTGATCCTCCAGTCATGCTTCCTTGTTAAATTAAGTGCATTGAACGAACACAACCACATTAAAAAATAAAGGACAAAGGACAATACTGACACAAAGTTTTATGCAAACACTCGTGCATTTTTTTTCAAGCTCCCCAGTGTAACAGAGACACCCCCAAGCATGTACCAACCTGTTTGAGGGTTGACCAGCACACTGCCAGGCGGGATGCCCGCCGCTTCCAAGGGAAGCAGAAAGAAGCTACTGCTAGCAGCAGGTGCCACTTGCCCGCTCATGCCACCATCAAAGGAAAGAGAGTTACTAGAGCTGACAGTTGGATACACGGCAGGCGTGCCAGGAGAGGGCTGGCTTAGAGCTGGCACTGGAAGAGGCTGCTGGCTGTGAGAGAGAGAACCCGTGGAGGACCCTACACTACTAGAAGACTCTGAACCTAGGAAAGGAGTAACGAGAAATTGGTTTTACCTGGAGACAGTAACATCATGCTCACTTTAAAATACACACTTTTAAGTGCTCGCCCTGATAGCTCAGCATTAAGCCCATCATTCAACAGCAGCCTTGTCAATGGACTCCCCCTCCATCTCCCCTGGAATACCATTACAAGGTCCCTTCTGAACCGAGGGTCAATTCAGCACTGCTTTGCACTGCAAAGTGAGGCTTTCATATCTAGTTCTGGTTTTCTGGTCAGAAAATGTGTATTTGTATCTTCAGAATTCATGGAAGTGATTGGTCACTCCTCCAAAATGCTGCATTGGATGCACTGAGGCAGTGAACACCCAGCCCCAGCTCCTGCAGCTGTGCAGGTGGGGGCAGTGCAGGGAATGCAGCTGCAGGGCCCTGGTGTCCCTGAGGATTTGCCAGCTAAAGCTTCATGCTCTGCCCACAGAGCAAGCAAGGACCAGTTTCTTTCCACTATTGGGGGTCAGATCTTCTCTGACTCACCTGTTGGACAATTTGCATTACACTACAACCCATGACACTATTTTTTGTCCTCCTGTGACAATTTGCAGGCTGAAACCAAGAATACAGCTAGAAAAAGTGAGGGTAGTATGGTAGCTTTAGCTTTATGCAACAATTCAAATTTCAAAGGAGTATGAAAGAGCCAGTTGAAAGCAATAGTCATTTTACAGATATGAATTAGTATAAACATTGCAAGGCAGTGGAGAACCAGACCCTGAGCTTCCTGAAAGCCAAGGCATGCAGCTAAAAGAAATATTCCAAAAGTCCAGTACGGAGAGGTCTGTGGAACTGTAGTTCCCAGGTCACTCTACACCTGGAGCTTTAGGTACACAGTTTAGCAAAGATTTTATTAAGAAGTATATGATACTTGCAGTACTTGGAAACAGAATACAGTTGTTTAAATTTAAAAACCCCTCGTTACCAGCCTCTATACAATCTAGAAGAAAAATCAAGAAGCACCCTGAAGGAATTTATCTACTGCTTTGCAGTCCTCCAGAAATGTTGCTATTTGTAACCCTTCTACTTGTGCTTACGAGAGCATAGCTTGAGGCATTGGCCTTTCTTATTAGTGAATGAAGTGAAATCAAAGCTATTAATTGTAAACTGGGTGAGACAGCACATCCCAGCTCTGTAAAACCATCGTTGCCTGAGCAGAGTTACTTGGATTCATTTCCCAGTGTATTCCCTTCCAGATTATGCAGAGAAATGAGGCTGAAGCCATAATAACCAGAGCCAATTACACCCCTGAACAAAGTGAACAAACCCAAGCTCAACATGTGCCAAATCACCCCAACCTGGAATTGCATGCAGCAAGAACCATCAAGGTAGGCATTCCAAACCTAAAATGTTAACTCTCAGAATGCCAAAATAAGGTTTCCAGCAAAAATTTTAAGAATCCATTTATGTTCTTGAAATTTAGCCAACAAAGATTTCTAATAATGTATTTTATTGTCAGGTTGCAGTTTCTTTTCAAGCTGTGCCAAATAACATCACTACACTGTGAATTGGAATAACTCCATGTGATGACACGATTTTACAGCAGAAGTACCTTGAAATGTTTTTGGTTTTTTAGACAAGTATACAATGGACAAATAGAATTTGTTACTGTATTACTGCATTAAGATATAGCAGTGTGGCCATATACCTAAAAGGTAGTGATGGTTTAAGGAAAACCAAAAAATTTAAATATATCCTCATTAGAAATCAGTTTTAGAAATAAGATCAAAGCCAATATTAATAAGGGAAGCAATTATATTCTGCTTTTTTACAGTTCTACTTCAAATTCTGAAGCAGCTACCAGTAACCCACCCATGTATTATAAACCTCAAAATTCTCCATAGATTAGCAACTGGATCAAATTATGTTGGCATTTAAATACAAATATTTACTAAATTTCATTTTTGAACCAGAGAAGATTCATTCTCATATTTTCTGAGATTTTGTTTTCACATTAATTATATGTTAATTGAAACCCTGACTCTTAGAAGTTTTTCCCCCAACATTTTTGTGTCTTAAGCAGTACACTTCATTCCACTGACCTCATTTCTCAGCAGTCTAAAAATTAAGCATTTTAGCCATATACATTTTAATTTAACGAAAGGAAGAGAACACAATATAAATAACTACCAATTCATAGACTTCAATGCTGTTTTATCTGAGCTAGTAGGATAGCAGTGCACAGTTTCCTAAGACCATGCTATGCAGCTTTGCCCCACTAGAACTGAAGAGCTGAACTCCAAGTATACAAAAATATTTCTAGTAAAAAACATTTTCAAACCCTTTGAATGAGATGAAATGCATTGAACTTCAAGCCACCTACAACACACTTGAAAATTCTCCTTCCAAAGGCAGAAGTGTTCACCTCATTTGTTCCATCACGGCCCTAGGGCTGGGCCCGTAGGTGTTCCGTGTGTGCAGCCCCCGTACCCCGAGGGAACAGGATGCATGGAGCCTCCCCACCCGGAACAGCTGCCAGGCACAGCCAGCTCAGCCCCCGGTGCCTGCCCTGAGGCTGCAGTACCTGTCTTGGACAGCCTGCCCGTGCTCTTGCTGCTGCCAGAGCTGTCCCCGCGGGTCAGCACCGAGATGCCGCTGAAGCTGCTGGCCTTGGTGACCGCGGGTTTCAGGTTGCGCAGGGAGCTGTCAGAGTCGGTGCTGCTCCAGGGCCGCGGCTCGCAGTACCTCAGCTCCGTCTCAGTGCTGCTCTGGTGGCTGTTGGCCGATCTCCCCGATGCCTCCTTATTGATCCTGCAAGTTACCAACCGAACTTTTAGCACAAGCAGCACTTGCAAAATAAGGGAAAAGGAAAAAAAGAAGAAAACAAAAATTAAGTAAGAAAAGGTAAATGCATGCAGAATACTTTTGTTTTTTTTTTCAAAAGAAAGCATCAAATACCTAAGTATCTGTCGTCTTTGTTGTGTACTATTAGTTTCTTCCTCCTGGATTCTGTTGACATTTTAATAAGATAGCTTAATATTTATTAGGAAAATAGGAAGACAAAACAGAATTAAACAGCAAATTTTCTTACCTTTTATCAGTGAAATAATTCTCTTGGGAACACAGGGACTGAGGGGTAAAGAAGTGCAGAAATTAATATGGATGGCATCTGGAACCCTACTATAAAACACACAGCAATCTGGAGTCTTCTGCATTATACACTTTTACAGCACCCTCTTTATATTAAGCTGCCTGAAAAACTTTACCTCTTTATGAGTAATTTCCATAAGGAAACAAGAAAATACAGAAAGGCTCATGTGCAGGAAATTAAAGTCAGCATCAGGAGAGTTACAATGTGGCCATTTGCTTTAAATCAGACTTCTGAAGTTACAATTCTTCTCCTGGCCCTTTGGTGCCTTCTGTCACTTGCAGCTGCTGTGTGATTGCCAGAGCTGTCACAGCACCTGAGCTGCCTTGGCTTCTGCTGGGGAGGCTGCAGGGGGAGAGGCCACTGCAGTAACTGCTCACTGCTTTGGGTACCAGTCCGGGTATGCTACACAGCACTCAGAACACTACCAAAAAGGCTGCTCCTGACTCAAATTATGTTGTTCTTGACTGTGACTCCCAACATCTGGCACAAAGCTTCTAAGGTACCATTTACATGGTAAATTAAGATGCAAAAGGAAAATGTAATTTTATATCCAAAAGTCCATTCTTTGTTTGTAACTAAGGAGAACAAAAAAAAAATAATTAGCCCCTCAAGAGCTCATTACTGTCTTCAGAATCTGGTTTTGGATGTGCAAGGGCTACAGATAAATGTCAAAAGTGGATTATTAAAAGTAACACATATTTTTAAAGACGTATTTGCTCTGTTTTACTCAATACTTGCAATTGAATTGTAGCCTACAATGTTGTCCTGCAGGGTATCTCCAGTCAGGAGATTAGACTGAGAGATTCCTGACTGGAATTTCACATATGGGACCTCAAATTATTTTACTGTGATCACTCAGTAAGATGTGCTTGCTATAGATACAAGTGAGAAAAGAGTTGTTTTATTTTTTAATTTGTTTGGGTTTTTTCTCCTTTTAATTACTGCTCTGAGCAACAACTGAAATTACTGCAGTACCAAAACTCTGTAACTTAAATTGCAGTAAGGAGCAAAATGATACAAAGTGGGGAAATGCATTGCAGTGGGTAATGCTAGAGAACACTCCTAAATAATTCTTGGGTTGTTTGAGTTTCATACAGCAGCGATTAGAGAAAACAGAAGATTTCTCAGGAACTGCAATGTCATTTAAAACTCACTCAGGCCACACTCTCTTATCTCCTCAGTGTCATTCAGAAACAGAAAGTTTCCTGGAAAGCCATCTGTGCATGTATGTTTGCAAAGGGCTCATAGAAAACAGTGACAGATTGGTTTTGATACATACATCTTGTGCAAATATCCTTTCTCTAGCTCTCTGATATTCTTCTTCACGTTCTTCTATGGATTTACTTCTTCTGTCATCTTTTAATCGTATTCTCATCTAAATTAAGTGGTACAGTGTCAATTTACACAGGAAAGCAGTAAGAATGCACAGTCAAATACAGCAAGTGGAAGGAATAAGCCACGTGTGCTTTACCTGGTTGTCATCTTTGTCTAAACTAGAGTTATCTCTCTTAAGGATGTACCGCTTCTGGAAGTCATCACTCTTCTCATCCTTTATATGCTCACAAAACTTTTGGTCAGGTCTGAGAAAAGTTGTTACAAAGAAAACATTTATGGTTTTGTAAATATATACTGCACACATAGTGGCACAAACTGAAATATACTCAAGATTAATTTTAAATATACTTAATATCTAACTGAAATAATAGATTTCTGCTGTCCAGGCAATGGAAAAGATGAGGTGCATCCCTGACAAGTCCTGTCCTGAGGCATAACAAACCTGCTTTAAAAATCTCTTCCTCCTTCAAAGCTTTTGCTGCAACTCCGAATTAAGGTGGGAAGCAAACCACATGCCCTTGGGGAATCAGAAGTGCTTTGGAATCCCGACTGGTGCCATGCAATGGATATTGGACATGCATGGAAGTGAAGACAGGTGTTTGCTGCTAGAGCTGCAATACCTCAGAGTTCATTTCAAGGGAAAACAGAAGAAAGAAGGTAGAGGAGAAAGCACTGAAACTTAGAAACTTCTAAAACAAAATTAAGTAGAAATGAGTAAGAGAAGAACAATATAATGCAGGCAAGCAAGAGCTTCACACAGTCGTAGGGAGAGAGTGAAGCAACAGATTATAAATATTGCTTTGGTATTTTATCTACTTTGTGAAAGGAAAAGTGGTTATTAAAGAGAGATACCAAGTACCTGAATAATAAAACTACTGCTATCATAAGAGAAAACCTCAGACAATCAGGAAATATTTGTCTAATAGAGGACAGAATAAATGTATGCTCGTCTCTATTTCTGTTATTTATCATTACCCAGGACTCCTGGATGGAGTCAGGGGAGCTTTTCCTTTGAAACAGCCATCTCTGCCTATTGGGTACTGGATGCCCAAACATAATTAGCAGGCATTTCAGAGAACCTTTAGACTGTCTTACCTCTTTCTTTTAAAGGTCTCTGAATTTACTGCCCTGCAATCACCAAGTCCCACTCCACTGAGATGTGCCAGTGTGCACTGGGTGGTTGATGTCAGTAAGATCCCTGCTCGGCGAGGGAGCCGCGAACCTGCCTATGAGGAAAAGGTAAGTTTGGCTTTATTCCACATGGAGCAGCTCTCCAAGGTTTTCTTTCTAAATTCTTATTTTATATCCAAGGCGATTTAAAATAAGAATATTGAAAACATCAAGAATCTTTATGTCTGCAGGTTAGATGAAATGCCTGCTAATTAGTAACTACACCTATAGGGGCTTCCAGGGGCCACAAGCTATTTAAATATAGTCTAAAAAAAATTGTAAAAAACATAAAAATGAAATAATCTTTTATTAGTTTTTATTCCACAGTTGAAGTGCTAGACTGAAGCTTCAGCCTAGAGATGCTAGTAGGTGCAAAGGCAACAGATTTGAAATGTTTGGCTTTCTAGGTCAATTTAGATATAGATTGTACAGCCAAAGCAAAAACACATACATAAATAATGTAAATATTCAACATATATTTAGGCTCTATATATTTTTCTAAAAGCTTTTGAGAAGAAACTGTTTACTTAAGTGGAATTTCAGAGTGGCATATCATTTCAGTTCTACTGACTCTAAAATAGGGTGGATAATTAGATTTTTTTCTCCCAAAGCTCTAAAGACTGTACCTAGAGACTGAGGTTAGGATGCAGGCACTGTAAACTCCTGTTTTCATGTTCAGAACCAACAAAAAACAGTGTCAGGCAAATGCTTTAAGTTATAACTAGAAACTAGGTGGCATAAATATGTCAACACATTAGACCTTTGTCTTTTTGAGAGAGAATGAGGAAACAGAGCAAGTGCAGAGGACGGAGAGAACAGCTGGGTCCCTTGAATGAAAACCTCCATTCCGCACAGGTTTCAGAGTTGCTGTGGCCCCAGTGCTACCTCCTCTGCAATATGGATTTTCTTGGGGGTTTCTCCAAGAACTCCCCAGCCCTCACAGTAAAGCAGCACACCATGGCTTGTTAACCTGGTTAACATTTCCACTGATGTCTTCCCTGCTACCTTTATTTGTAAGGCCATGCGAGATCTGTAAGCAGCATTATTCCAACAGAAGAACTTCAACAGCTGAATTTTCCCAGTAGAATTTTACGATACAAAAGCCAAAGTTGTGCAAGTCCCCTCCCTTCACAAAATCAGCAATGACCCCGCTCTAAGATAAGGGCTGGCTCTGCTTTCCAAAAGAAACAAAGAATGTACTTTGTACGCTTTACTGGTGTAAATCTCTAAACAAATAAACAGTTGCTATAAATCTGTATTTCACAGAAACAAAGTTAGCAATGCATCTCTGCCAGAAAAGCAACAAAAATTCTTAACTTGGAGATAACATCCTTTTTTCCCCAAAAGAATTCAAACATGAAACAGATCACATTATTACACAGCAGAACGCGAAGAGTAAAGAGCTCTCAGCTACCTCTCCTTGATGGCTGTTCCCAGTGAGGAAACAGACCTCACCTGCTACAGCATCACTGCCTCACACAACCCAGGCACTAGAGCTATGCATCAAAAGGGGTTTTCAAGGCTTTGACACTTACATTCTTGTATTGCTAGTTTTATTTACTATGACTGACTTCCCACTCTGGTCCACGTTGTGCTCTAATCCAAAGTAAGCAGCTACCCTGTGCAACAGCATTCTATGGTAAGATGTCATTGGGGGAAACTTTTTTCTTGGTACTCTGGAAGAAAGGAATAGTAGCTTTATTAAATAAACAGGAACACTCTTGAATTCTTTTTTCCTATGAGAGTACAGTACTTACTCATTATTACCAATGAAATCTAAAATTTCCTGTTCTAATTTCAGCAGCATCATTCTGTCCCTGAAAATAAAAACACAGCAACTCACATATGAGACACTCCAATAACTGCAGTTGTATTCATCTTAAGAATACACAGATCAGGGCTGTGATCAAGGGATGATGGCAGACTGGAAATAGGACCACCAGGTGTCAAATGCAGTATATTTAGGACAAAGTATTCCTTTTTTTGCTATATTGTATTGAACCTGCCTAGTGAAACCTGCTGTTCTGCTCTCACATATCAGAGTACACAGATCCTCCCCAAAGTCTCTGCCCAGGAGGCTGAGCAGGAAGTGCAGTCGTGGAGAAGACAGGAGGAAGAGCAGTGCTCAGGTTGTTCCTTGTTGGTTGGTGTGGGCCGGGGGGATGTGCAGAGGCCTCAGCTAGCCCTTGGATTGTGAAGGACATTGGGGGATCACTGAGAAAGTGATAGGGCACATCACCAACAACCAAGGGCTTAAAGCTGGCACGTGTGGCAGTGTGCTGACATACTGGATACATGAAAAGCTAAAACTCCAGGTGGTAGAAAGGAACACTGCTCTTGAAACTACGTGCACTGGTTCTAATAAATTCACTGATACACAGTTCATAACCTGTGCACTTGAGTAACTAAGCTTCCCAGGCACTGTGCATGGAAAACCCAGGGAGATCTTCACCTACAACTCCTTATTTCCACTGGGATGCTTCATGATTTCAAACAAGAACCACCTAAGAGTCTCACAGAGGTCCATGCTTTCTAATTTTACTCTGTAGGACTATGGCTTTGGCCATACTATGGCTCATTTAATGTTTTCTCCCAATAAAGTAGGATCCAAATAAATTATCACATTGGAAGTCCTAACTATAATATGAATGAATAACAAATAGCAGTGAAACAGCTTTTGTGGCAGAGCACAATTGCACCAAGTTAATTTCTTGCTTTGTACTACAGCCACAAACCCAGCACAGAACCCGTGAGGGACAGAACAAACAAGGCAGACAGGGACACACTGCAAACCTCAGAGCAGCAGAACCAGGTCAGCTCTGTTGCTAACAAATTACGGACTCAGATTAGGTCAGATTTGATTTCTGATGTGCAGAATGAAAATCTCTAACTACAGTTACATGGTACAGCTTAAAGAAATGCCTTGATCTATAAATTCAGTGCAAGACAGATTAGAGTCAGAGAAGGCAGTTTGGTCTCTAACAAGCAGGTGCTAAGACAGTACAAGGTTTAGAGACAACGAATTGAAGTCCCTTCAGGGAGAGACTGCACATAGACTGAACACATTATTTACATCTTAAACATTAAAAGCATTTAAACCATTTCAATGTCCTGAATCTCTGTTCAAAAGGCAAACCAATTACAGTGGTGTTTTAGACAGTCTGTGCAACAGAATCTCACCCTGAATAACTGACACGGAGGGTTAGACATTTAGGAGGGGGAAAAAATAAAACCATAAACAAAAAAACAGGTAGTGTGACACTTCAGGCAACAAGAAGAAAGAAAAACATAAAGAAAGTTGACATTATTGATTCTTACCTGGGATTGTTTTTTAATGTATTTACTAAAAATTCATGAAGATCTATACCAGTGGAATCTGTATACTCCTGGCTGGAATCTAAGGGTGAGGGGGAAGAGAGCAAAATTACACTCTGAAGAAGCTTTTTTCCAATTACTGCTGAACATACTCTTTATAGATCAATACTATATAACCATTAAGTACATTATTGCCAAAATCGAATGCTTCCAGTTTGCAGGCAAAAGGCCCTCAAGTAAAAAATAAAACATAAAACCCACCACCACCCACTATCCCCTAATTGATGAGTAATACAGAAGCAGAAGTTTCAGTAATACCAATCTATTAACAACTGGCTGTATGTTGTGAAGCAGTTTATGCCCTTGAGAGACCTGATTTCCATCAGTCTGCACCTTTCCTCACTGTCCTACACTGCAGTGTTGTGTACACATCTGGGCAGCAGCAGCAGCTGCTCCCATCTACTGAACTGCTGGATGTTGCCCAAAGAAATTTTGTAATTCAGAATGTAACAGTTTAACCTTCACAAGGTGGTGCTTTGTATTACTAAAAAGACTTGTTCTGTTGGGTTTCGTTTTCATATCATGTTTAGATGTTTTCAAAAAGAAGTCTCAACCTTCTCCCTCCTTTCCCGTTTCAGTGAAAGAAAGTATTCAGTTACACATTATCCTCTAAAATCTGTCCCTGAAAGGAATGATTTAACCCCAAATTTTCCCTTACACAAGCACCTTTGAGTCCCAGGCACTAGGATTCAAACCAACAGGTATTGAACAGTATTTTTGGAATTAGATTTCTTCCAAGAACTACCTGTGTGTTAATCTAGTCTCAACTTACTTAGGCTCAACTCAAACTTATGCCCAGGTCCCAGCTCTTCCAGCTGCCCAGAGAGATTAAGTGAAACCAATCAAGTCTGAGCATTTATGGTTTGGAATTACTTTTGATTCTGAGGAGGAGAAGGCAAGAAAAAAAAATGCTATGCCTGGTAAAAAATGTCAAGATTCAATAACTATTTCTATTTTTCTAATTTGCAAGTGAGCAATAATTTAGTTATAATTACTAGAACTAATGCTAAAATTCCATAGTTTTCTATTTTGGCACATCCTATATTGGGAAGTAATTAACCTTCGAAGGAGAGAGTGATTGCATTCAGAACAGCCACCTCTGCCACAGGCATTCTGTCACTTTGCTCTCAGCTCCCTGTCCTTATTTGTTGGGTATTTGGGGGTGGTGTTTAAGGCACCATTTCAAAGATTTATAATCTGAGATTTATAAATGCAGGTAAAGTTCTCCATCCCAGTGCTTTTTATTTCACAAACACCTGGCTGCCAGCTGGGACAAGCTGCACTGGAATTCCACACGAGGAATGCCCTATGGAGTTTGAGGGACATGAGATGGACAAGTGGCACTTGTCTCAAAAAGAATTCCCGCTCTAAAGGTATTTCCTATACTCTGTCTGATCCAAGATATTTAGGTAAACATTCTGGATATTTAAAGCAGAGCTGTAAAATGATCTGCCAACTTAAATGCATGAAGTCTTCTACCTGTAGGAGCCATTAGGCAGCATGGACAAAAAACTAGTTTATATCACTGATTTCACTGCTCTCTTTCAGATTAAAAGCCAAAGATTTTGAGCACATAGATCATAACTTCAATCCAGAATGCAGGAATATTGAAATGAGAACATAATACTTGTCCTTTTTATTTATGTAGTTCTACCCTTACTCCAAAACTTTATAGAAAAAATTCTAGATACTATCAAAAGTAAAATAAACAAAGGAGAACATTGACTCCTGTTGAATGAGGATCAGAAAAAGTACAAAGAGAGCTGTGCCACTCTCACTTCAGTATCACTAGTCCTGTAACAACAAAGCCTAGGAATAAGATAGGAGCTTCCACTGACTTGTGAAGGCAACTTCAAGAACCCTTGGACACAACTAAGACAACACAGCTGTTTTTGTGCTGCTCTGCACAGTCAGGCAGGAGAGAAAGGAAAAGCATTTGCTGGAGTGGTTGATGCAGTCTCAAAAGCTGTCTTTCCTCTGGGACCAATTCCTTCTCCAGCTCAAATGTGTCTGATCTGTTTGCTTCATTTGCAAAAAAAAATTAAAAAAATAAAGCAATGTTTATGCAATGAAGACCTGGAAGGAGAACTGTATTTTCATATGTTCTTTATCTATATAGTGTATTGAAAAGCACAAGGAGAGATAGCAAACCTCTTGATAACATTTTTCTGGACAGTTTATCACTGGATTTTTCCTTTTCTGATTCATCTTTTGCAGGTTTTTCTTCTTTTTCAAAAGACTGTGACAACTGGATCTGAATTTTCTCCTGTCAAAAAGCAAAAATCAGTCACCACACAAATTATTTCAAACAATACCTGCAGGAGAACTGTTCTGTACTGTATTACCTGTAAAATAATGAAGTAAAAAAAAAAAAGTCTACATATTCTGATTCCACATGTGCTCCATGTGACCACACAACAAAATTATTTATCAGAATCAGAAAGTACAGAGAAGGCATAGAAAGGACCACACACATTTTAGAATTCCCGCACACTTCCAGGCCCTGAATGCTATTGCAAAATGAATTCAAAGCATCTTACTCCATACATATAGGAAAATATTCTGTTTTTCCAGATGTAGAAGTTTTTTACTGCCTCTATATTTTTAAGTCATATCTCATCCACAATGCATTTTCCCCCCCATTCTTCACAGCTCTTTACCATAAAAGCTTGTTTCAAGTTTTGATTTGGTTCATACCAAGAAAAAACAAAACAAACCAAAAGTTTGAATGTAAGACAGACCAGCATTTCCAGATGCACAAAAAAGGAAATATTTACAGTACAATATATCAAGGCAAAGTTTGCAAGCCTGTCATCAAGTCTTAGTTTCATAACTTCCGAAGTATTTTGAGAGTACCTTTGTGTGCAATCATCTCAAAATCCATGGTTTTACACCAGGAGGTGAACTATTATAAAATCTGTTTCTCAAATACAGCAGTAAGTTTCCATCTGAAATTAGTGACATAATGATCTCCTAAATATCCTGAACAGTGCAAGACTGCAGTTTGTTTTTCGTGCCTCTCTACTTTTTCAGGAGGTTGTCAGTGAAGGACTAACACATTTCAGACAGCCAGACCTGAGCAGTGCAGGAGCAATAGTCACCATGCCTGAGGGACCCCCTCAGGAGCAGTGGCCAAGTCCTGTCAGAGCCAGACTCCCCTGTCATCTTTTAACTCCCTCAAATGTCAATTCTGCTCCCTCAGATGCCAGCTGAGTCCATGCTGTCACCTCCACATTCCCGAGAACACCTAATGCTTCCCAATCCAGAGAACTGCCCCTCATGCACTCTTGCCTATTCCTCTTCTGCCCTGCACCTTAATCCTTTCCCACACAAGTCCTCACTCTTCCCTCAAACCCATTCTCACCCATATCCAGGCCCCTGCTCTGAGCTCTGCTCTTCTGTCATTGCACAGCCTTGATCTCAGCTGTGGAATGCTGCCAGGGTTAAATTTAGCCAGGATCCACCAGGCTGGAGCCTGTTCACGTGCCCAGCCCGCAGCCACTCCTGCCTGTGCCGGCACAATGGGAGCCCTGCACCACCCAGGCTTTGCTCCAACAGTGATTCCCATCTCCAGCTTTGGGGCAACAGCTTCTTCAAATGAGGGAAAAACAGAGTTTTACCAGTTCTCCCTTTCATTATGACTTTCCCCCACACTAAATGTTCCAATTAAACTTCCTAATTCATGTGTACCCACTAAACAGCATCTCAGTGTGAATGAAGAGTTCTCAGCTTTGGACAGTGGCTATAACCGCATTTGATAAATACCATCCCCAGTCACCAGCAAGGAACTCACTCATCTGATTCTTTCCTAGTCTTGAGAATTCACTTGGCTACAAACCTGAAGGAGTCCAGAACCAGCCTTTGCATTCCTTACCTCATACACCTGAGTATAATTCAAATGAGCAATTTATTTGTCACTACAAAATGTGCTACACTTACCACTCACCAAGTAGCTGTGTAACCTTTATTCAAGAAAGAAATGTTTTTGTCTAATTAAGAAATTATTCCTGACTTGGATTCACCAATATGTTATCCTCCATGTTTCAATAACACTCTACAAAACTATCAGTAAATTAAGGAAGTTTTCAGAGTCTGATGTTTCTTCTCTAGAAAAGTGACTGCAACTTCTAAACCCATTCCAAATAATGCATAGAGCAATAGTTTAGTCAAAGGATCTCAGCAAGCAATCATTTTCATACTTCCTTCCCCAATGAGAGCTAAAATAAGGAATCACCATCTGAACAGCCAGTTCTGCTACTACCACCAGCTCTACTTCAAAGTGTGATACACCAGAACTGGGTACCAAAGGGCACTTTCTTGTGATTTCATGCTATAAAAACTGCAGCATCTAATTAAATATGACCTACTTGACTGGAAAGCTGCTGAAAAATCTTTTCACTTCTCTTCCCCTATAAAACTCTCTAAATCCCACCCAGTTTGCAGCAGGTCTTTGCTGGCATTTGGACTGAACAGACTCCTTGCCCTAACTCGGATCACCCATCCCAAGCACCCATTGTAGAAGAGGAAATTGTCATCAAATTTTGATTACACAAGAAAAATCCAAACAAACAGGAAAACACCCCAAACCATCAAAACCTGATAAATTCTGCCAGCTTAACACTTTCCAGCTTTTAAGTTTGGAAAAAAGGTATGAATATTTCTCAAAGACCTACATCCTGAGGCTGGGCTCTTTACCAGGAAAACCAACGTAAGTCAATAGAAACTAACATTACAGCCCCTTGCCTTCTCCCCCCACTCCCTCTCCACTGGTTTATTTTACTTTGCTTAGAAAGTTCAACCTTTTGAAGGTTTATTTACTTGTTACCCATAATAACAACTGTCATTCATATGAAAACAGCTCTTCCTTAAAAAGGGCCAAACTGGATCACCCTTTGCTAGTGCTTGTACTTTGTAATGGAGAGCAGAGTCAGAACAACTCTATGTTTACACAACTGATGGCAAGAGAATATAGAGTTAGTGTTACAAAGATAAAAGATCAAACATACCACGGTTATGTTCTTCCTCTCACAATAAATTTGTAAGCCTGTATCTCACAGCACCTCTTAGTAAAGGGCTACCTGTGCTTTTTAACAAGGATTAAAAATATGCAAGGCTCTTATCTAGGTTTCTCAGGAAGAACCAGTATTCTGTTTCATGTTGCAATTGAAAATAGAAACATAGATCAGAGAAAAAATTGATCTGCTTGAGACAATTTCTTTGGTTTGTCACCCTCTTCCATCACAGCCTTCTGAGGAGAAACAGACAGTGGTGCCAGCAGTGCCTTGCTCAGTGCCTCCTACACCAACCTGTGTCAGGAATTTCACCCTGCTGGAGCTGCTGGTGTGAAGGGGTGACTGATGAACAGTCACAGACAAGACCATGGAGTTATCCCCAAACTCATACCAGTCCCTAGTCAAGTACATATATTTTCATCCTATCAAGGCTGACCCTTCCTAATAATCAAAAATTGGGATTCTTCAAATATCAGCAGCAACATTATCCTGAATTTAATTCTTCCCATGTCTTAAAATCCATATTAAGTATTAACACAAAACTAGAAGCCATTTTTAGTTGCAATCATGGATACAACAGAGCAGTGACTCTTCCAGGGAGGGGAAGCATCAGAGGGGATTCTCCTGCTGCTAGAGACACCTGTGGAAAGGCAGGTTCTTCCTTCTCCCAGCCACTGGAGCTCCCACACATCCCAAGCACAATTAATGCTTCGGAGTGTCGGGCTGGATGCACTTATGAAGAGCTCTTCTATGCTTTCCCAAAGATCATTTGGGAAATGAGGCCAAATGGGTGAAGAAATTGCCTGGGTGAATTGTTACAGAGGGTCATGGGGGACCTGTGCCCCACAGGAAGTGCACTCCAGCACCAGAACTTGTAACAGATTCCCACTTCTAACACTCCAACACATTTCTCCACCCTCCAGGGAAGAACTAAATTTGTTCTCGCAATCATATCTCCACAGAGCTATTGGGATTCATAAGCCATTTCTTCTACATTACTGCTTCCAAAGAAAATTCACAGCTAGCTCTAATTTTGTTCTTAAGGCAATCTGCTTTATGGTATTCTTTTTGTACAAACTTACATTATCACACAATTCCATTCATTCTGCAGCTGTGACATCCCTTGCACTGCTGCAGCAATTCCTCTCAAGAGGCACCTGGCAGCACACAGCTAAGGACAGACTCCCAGAGGGCTTGGCCACAAATGCCACCTGAGGAGAACACTTCTTATAAATGTCTGACTTTAAACCATTCAACACATGGTCTTCTGTAGTGCTGGAAGCTGGAAAATCCTAATGCCTCTTATGTTGGAAATACACCATGGGTGAACAGTCCACCAGATCAAGCTTCTGTTTTCCTGTAACTCACTACAGTGACTGAGAAAATTAAACCCCTCTGCTTCAGACTGCACAACTCAGCCTGACCAGATCTCTCAGTCTATTTTGTTATCTTATGGGAAACATTGCAAAAGGACTGTAAATCACTGTAAACATCAATAGCTCTTCTGTTGGCTTTTAATCTTTTACTTTGCAACCTGTTCCAAAATACGACTTAGATTTTCATCAGAGTAGCAAGGCCCAGTTTTCAGTTTCTGAATTCCTCTAGTAAACACTTCAAATTCTAGTATATTAGTGAAAGCCTACAAAAATGTGATTTTCTTATTTTTCCAAAGGAACAAAAAAATCCCCAAACTTCGGTACTCTTGAGTTTCAATCTCAAAAAAATTTAATTAGCTTGACAAAAACCAACGTGAGCTCTCAGTGTCCATCTTTCCCCAGAACTGAATTCCCACCTACCCAACAAAACCCCCTCACACAGCCTGCTTTCTACTGTTTCCTTCTTAACCAAAGTGAGACTTTTCATAAAAGCACATTTTAGAAGCTTTTCAATAACAGGAAAGGCCCATTTCTGTAGGCATGAAAAAAACCAGCATTTTGATGGCCCTCACTCATTCACAGAACTAAAGGCAGCAGTAGGGTTTTGCTCTGAAAATACAGACTGGTATAGAGGTAAAGTCAGGAAACTTGGATTTTGTTTAAATTCTCTAAAGTAATTTTACATATTTTGTTCAGCATGTAGGAACTTCTTTAAGTGTGTTGTATCATTTTAATAGATTAATTCAGACATAAGTCAGGCAGATATTACAGAGCTACAAGCAATTTGGACTAATGTGCAGGAATTCAGTTACAACACCAGAAATCACAACTGTTTCCATTTCCAAAATATAAAAAGCCAATAAGTTATGCTCCATACTAATCTGTCTTACTGATTGCAGACAGCACTTAAGCAGTTTAAGAGTCCCTCAAGAGAACTGTAGGTCTAAAAAGTTTAAAAAACTGACAAATGCCCTCTTTCTGTCCACAAATATCAACTAGTAGAGTTTAGAAAAACAAAGCAGCAAATTCTGCACCTGATATTATCACCTCTATTAGATCTGTATTAAAAAAAAAAAAAACAACAAATACCCAATAGATTTTCTTTTGAAAGACAAGTTACTTGAAATTGTTCCAGAAACTTCAGTAAGGTGATTTTTACCTGGAGGTCCTGTGATATTTCAGCTGTGGGAGGTGGTGGATATTCTTCACATACAGCAAGGCTCCGAACTAACTTTAACTTTGTGTTTGACTAAAGGAAAGTATGTAAAATTAAAAACTATGGCTTATAAAAGATTATATAAATATACCATAAGCCTTTATTTTTTCAATCATTATATGAAAAACAAAATGGCTGAAAACTGCATTTTTAATGTTTTCAATAGAATAAATAATTCCCTTTAGGATGAAAATACCCAAGCAATTGCAGCTTTTGAAGGCACTACCAGCACAATAGAGCACATCTAATGAAAAGTAAATAAAACGTTGGGAAATTGTATCTTTCAGTAACCATAAAAAGCCACCAAAAATATAAAGGCAAATCACAAAAGCAGACAACTAGGCAAGACAAAAATCCAACAGAATAAAACAAAGCTACAATGCCATAAAATAAAACTCAAGGCACTTTCCACAAAGTAACGAAGCTGCACCAAGCATGAAGGGCTCCCTTCGCATGCCAGCACACCGGGCTACCGTACCTTGGACCTTTTGGCCGTCTGTCCAAAGGACTGCGCTGGCCGCTGGCGACAGGCACAACAGAGAAGGGGACATTAAACTCAGTGGCACAAGTTTGTTAATGCACAAGTCTGTACAAGAGAAAGCTTTGACAGTTAGCACTGACACGGGCAGGTCTGGGAAAGGAACAGCAGGTGCTTTTGGCTGATGGATTAGGCACTCTCCCACTTCTGTCAGGCTTGTCCTTGATTTCCCTTCTTCATTTATCAACAATAGGTATTAGAGCACTTTAACATGAAGCAAATATTATCCTTGTTCTGTAGGATCCAAGCAGTTTATTCTCACAGCCAGCTCCTACACTTTCAATTCTTGTTTCCTAATTTCCTTAGCAACATGACATGGTTTTTATACATTTTCTTCCTATTCCCAAAACCTACCTGGAAAAATTATATTAAAAAAAGAAAAGCACTGCCTCTGCCAAAGGAACAGATAACAGATTATGACCTATCATAAGCAGCTTAAAACACATGGGTTTTTTTTTCTTTCATCTTGGGACCTATAAAAGTATATTTCAAAATGGCCTACTGATTTTTTATTTCCTTTCATTTAGTAACTTACTATGCATTAATATGCTTTTTCACTTTCCATAGCCATTTTAGTAACTTACTATGCAATAATTTGCTTTTTCCTCCCAAAACCCTTCTGTTACTATTGTTCCTTAAAAAAATTAAAATTACCAGGCTTTTACTATAGTATGCATAGCTGAAAAGAACATTTGAATCAACAAAACCATTTAATAATTTGGTAACTGCATAGTTAAAACTAACTCAACCCCCAGTGCCAGCAGCACAAGAATAGAAACATTTAGAGTGGCATCACATAATTTAAGTACTGGTTTCCCTGGAGAACTAAACCGGATGAATAGACAAGCTTTTAACAGAACTGGTTTTAGTGAGCACAGGCCTAATATTTGTAAGGAGAAATTAACATCATTAATGTAATTTCAAATGTTGTTTAATATACAATATTTGCTCCTTTCAAAAGGAAACTAAATAGAAACTCCACTGGAAAACTCCATGAATGCAGCTGTCCTTGCCTTATCTCACAGGAGATGTCTATCAAGTGCCTGAACTTCTTAGCAGGACACACAACATTGCCAAAAAGAACACATCACCTACAGCAAAGAGCTCTACCATGTAAAGGCAGAAGCTTTTTCTCTCATTTCCCTCAAGTCCCACATGTCTATTTTGGATCTTGCACCAGCTTAGCTGAGGAGCAGCAGAAGGGGAGCTCATTCAAGCTCATTTCACTATGTAACAGCATTTAAAATAGCTGCGCTGAAAACTAACTGAAGTCATCATCAGCTTTTTAAAGGAAGCTTGCTGAGATTTTGAGAGCAAAGACAGTTCAAATGCTGGAACTTGGAACCATTCAGACTGAGTTTTACTGTTTCCATACCCGCAACCACAGAGAGACACTGAGTTTTTCTGTTACCTGCAAGATGTTTTTTCCTTTCCATCATCTCCTCTGAAAGCATTCCTTGCATGCTGAAAGCTGGCATTGCATATCCCTGACAAAGCTTCTGTTACACCAAGCTACTAGATGACAAAAACTGGATGATTTCCCAAGCTCCTACAAATTACTCAAGCCTCAACTAACTGAAGTGTGTTCAAATCAAGCAGCGCAAATTTCAAGTCAAATCAGGACTGTCAGTGGAGTCCTCAGTTCACTGTCGAGAGGCAAAAGAATCCATACTTGAGCAATCACCTATCATTTGCAAAATGTTGGAGTTTTGAAGCCAGTATATAAGCCAAAGCATGTATGGAAGCAAACACCCCAGATTCAGCATTTCATGGGGCACAAGGGTGAGTTCCACCTAGTTATACAGGATATTGAGCTACTGCTCTCTAATTAGGTAAGTCACATACATTGCAGTTATTTTTAAGAGTGATTTGGAAAAAAGAAGAAATTGTTGCTGGGACTAAAGCAATACCAACAATATTGGGGAGAGCTGAGGGGGGCCACTGTAGAAGGGAAGTTTTCCCACACAGATACTTACAAGTATCACCCCACCCATCATATTCAAACTTTTCATCTAGAAACAAGTGCCCTGTACAACACTCCTGGGATAGGTGTGGATTCCTGGCTTTCCTGTGTGACTTTAAAGATGTCAAAACACAAGATGCCAGCCCCCAAGCCCCAGCTGTAACTGTGAGCAGTAAGCACCACACAGGGCTCAGAGAACCTCCGGAATAAAGCTGGCACAGCCGGACTGCAGGCTCAGGTGAGGACAGCCTGATGGTGCAAGGTGTGCCCTGGAAGTCCAAACCCAAAGTCCTCTGATACCACCAGCAACTGCACTCTCAGAGCTTGAAGATGGGTGGGTGCAATCCATTAATTCCTTTCCTGGACAAAACCACACTGACAGAGGATGACACCACTTCCAGTGGAATTCCAGGAAGTAGGTAGCCAATGCACATTGCAGCTGTTAATGCACATTTTCTCTCTTTTCAGGTCCATGCATTTTATCTCTGTCCTAATTTCTCTTCATATACTAAGTTTTGTTCCAACAGAGCATCTTTATGTTCCCCATTTGTGAAAAAGAATTTCTAGCTAATTTAGAATATGCAAACCTTGGTGAGTGCAAATTAGGCAATTTCTTTATATTCGCAGCTCTCAAAGACTTTTACTGCCTTGAGAAAACACTGTGTTAATGAAAGCCCTATTTATAGTCATTATGGGCATGATTTCAAGACAGTGTTTAAAAGCAAGTATTCCAAATAATTGCATATTGAAAATAATGATTAGGTTCTTGCCTTTGATAAAACCCCACAAACACAACTTTTAAGATCAACTGCTATGCTACATTTCCAACTGCAAAATAAAAAGGGAAGTAGGATAGCATTTATCAAAAACATAAATATCCAGGTTTTCAGTAGGAGTATTTGCCTACTTTATTTTTTCGTAAGTACCTCACCAGATCACGTATACTAAATGCAAAGTAAAGATCTGGAGCTGTTACATGCCTTCCTCTGTCATCACTGTGCTGTCTAAACAAGCTGGATAAAAACAGGTCAGGCACAAGATGGTAAACTCAGACGTGTGAAAGGTTTTGTGAGAAGGGGCTCTATTTCTGAAGTACCATTTGAGCATTTCTGAGGATAGGCACAACATGACAAACCTGAACAAAGAGTGTTCTAAGGACATTCAGTTTTTTACCTTTCTGAAAAATTAGGTCTCATTTTTAAATCCAGTCAAGTGCTACAGTCCCAAGAACCATGGATAGCTTTGCAACGCTGAGGGGAAGAACAGTGTGGTCCATGGTTACTTGCTGTCCTGCGTTAGTGAGCAGTGACAGCAATTTTCCATGACACAGTAGAGAATGACTGATGGAAAAATAGTTTCACCCTTGGACGTGGAGGCAGCTCAACAGCAAGAGAATCGTCCTGATCATTTATCTATGCAAAAATATTACATCACATATTTTGGAGACAAAGACAGGTAAATCCTGACAAGACCAAAACACCTGGGGATGAGGCAAAAAAAGGCTTCAGAGAACTTTAGCTGTGAAATGAGAGAGAGAAGCCCAAGGTTTGTGCTAGCATGGAAGGAAGATACTTGTAGAAAGAGAGATGTCAACTTGCTGAGTAAAAAAGTTATCAAATTCCCCCAAAGAACAAGGGTATCTGGTTAATTAGCATAAAACAAAATTAGAATTATATTCACTTGACACAACATTTGCCTTGCCCTTATCATACAGTAGATGCATCCAACTCTGCACTCATGCCATGAGGCTTTTTTGGGTTTTAAAAGAGAAATCTTCCTAGTAATAAGCATAAAGGACTATCTTGAGGGATAAATCCAGGATCTTTAATATGTTGTCAATATTTCCTGCTGCTTTGTCCTTACCGTGGATGACACTACCTGTCTCACCACCCAGAGACAGAGGCAACACAGACCCTGTATTCCAGCTAATTCTGAATTCACTTGTCACCTGGCCTGGATAAGATGAACAGGTGGGAGACAACAGTGACTGGTGAGCCAAAACTTTTTTGATCACAAAACCCACCAGAGTGCTGATATGCACATGACTTCTGTAAAGTACTTTTCATAACAGTGCCTCTGGTCTCCAGTGCCATTTAAATGACACTTGAACCTCACTGCAAATATGCTAATTTAGAATTTATCTCTGTATCAATTACACTATTTTTGCACTGCTTAAAGGAATTGGGAGTGCTGGCCGTGTACTCTAATTAGGTATTTTCCTAATTCACATTGTACCTCCAACAGCAGACACAGCAGCAAATCAGTTACTAATGCACAACCTCAAAATAATCTGGAATGTACAACCACAGTTACATTTCAAAATATAATCATCAGTTTCTGAACTGTGCAGTTCCAGAAACATACCTGAATTTAACCTATATCAAGTTTAGACAGGAAAAATCATAGCCTGTTTCTTCCTTGGCTGTAAAGAAGTCAAAAGTGAAGTGATAACTGTACTCAGATTTGTGACTGTAGTTTGTCAGTAGGCACCAAACCTATTCTGCCATCAGGCAGGAGAGCCAAACCCAATCCCCATGCAATTCCCAGGCCCAACCCATCCTCTGAGGCACTCAGTTAGTAAACAGAAGTACACAACAACTTCCAGTAAGTTTCTGATAATCTTCTCTAACATTTCTCAGCAATTTCTTTCCTCTCTTTCCCACCACCACAGTAACATTTAACCTGCACTTAATGACAAGTACTGTGTCTGCTGAAATTTCATGAAACCATTTAACCATCCTTTAGTTAAAAACTCACTGACTGCTCCTATTCCACAAGTGTTTTCTACTATGGACAGCCCCAAACTTTTGTTTTGTATTTTAGCATAAAGCATCCTTTAAATGAGAAATTCTCAAATATAAGACACATATATTTGCACTGGCAGCCTTCACAGTACAAGTGACATTAACTTCTGCTGATTTCTGTTGTTGCAAGGGGCTTGCTCACAGTGGCCAGGTTCCACGTGGTAACTGACTGTCTTCCTGTCACTCTGGAAATCTCCATCCTCAGCCTTGATTTTTAATTAAGCTGCTCATGTAACAGCAATGTTCTGATTCTGATGGAGATTCCTGGACACCACACTAAATGCACTGACAGCAAAGCTGTTTCCATCCAACAGCCTTCACCATGCAGTTCATCTTGGGGATATGAGATAATTATTTCAGCCAGCAGCTCTTGCTCCTGTACAAGCACCCAACCAAGCAATCAACCCCCTGCCAAAACCACAACCTCTGGCAGCACTGGCAGGTTCCTTCCTCTGCACTCTGATGAGACAGCAGCAGTT
The DNA here is from genome assembly GCA_013400515.1 of Erpornis zantholeuca. Classification (NCBI taxonomy): domain Eukaryota; kingdom Metazoa; phylum Chordata; class Aves; order Passeriformes; family Timaliidae; genus Erpornis; species Erpornis zantholeuca. Next base: position 119,079 of record VZTN01033981.1, read on the forward strand.
GTTTGCAGGAAGGCTTATTTCTTATTTGCCACTTGAGTCTCATAGAAGTTTCTACACTAAAATTCGTTAAATGAGAAAATGTGAATGAGATTTTTCCAAATTACTGAACTGTATGAAAATAACTAAACCCTAGATTAATTTTTAAGGCTCGCTACTAGAATATTCCATTAATTAAAGAAAATACCAGCTCAGCTATAATATCTCCCAGCTTTCCAGTAGCAGTTATTTCTCATGTTACAGGAGAAGTATTTCATTTCAAGGATTTATTTTTTCCATAAAATTATCTATTTACACTGATGCCAGCCTTAATAAAGCCAGCAGATATTAAAGTGTAAAACTATTGTTATTGCAGTGGTCTACAAGATTTATCTGGAAGCAATTTAACATAGCAGATAAAGCTTACTTCACTCAGTGGAATATTGAATTGTTAGTCTTGAACAAAACTACTCCCCAAAGAATCTTCTACTCAAATCCCAATAACAAGAATCTAATAAGCTACTGTCCTGTTTTTGCAACCCACAAGAGAATCCCTCAGATCCCAATCAGGATTTCTATAAAAAATTGTTTCGTATTAACCCACAGACACAAAATTCCTGTAGCTTTTGCCAAACACAAACTTCCATGTTTCATTTTACAAATCTGGCCTGTTTTGTAGATTGTGTCAGAAATTTTCACTTGCTTTCCTGAACTCCTCACCTCATATGAGCTGCTTACAGTCCTCAGTGACCAGGCAGACAGCCTGAGCCAGGAGTGAGCTCTCTTGTCCCACACCTCAATCTCAGAGGTACTAAATCTGCTGCTACAAATCCTTAACCCTTCCTCATCAGTGTGCTCTCCTTTGACATGAGGTATTTTCACACTCTTCTTTGCCTCCTTCTCACTTGAAATGTGATGCCACGACTTCCTTATAGGTACTTCTCCCACCTGCAAAGGCCACCCATTGATATGCCTCAGCTTTTCAGTGTGTGCATGAGGAACTGCCTCAGCTTTCCTACCTAAAAGTCACATACCAAAGTTGTCAAGCAGTGAAGAGCAGACAAGAGAAGGTGCAGGGAGTACCTGCTGCCCACCAAGGCAGGATGATGCTTCCCAGCTCATTCTGCCACTCCTGTGGGGTTTCTGCAGGTGGCTGGAGCAGCACCCAGACCTGCTGACCTCTGGATTTCTCTGACTCCTGGGGATTTGGATTACCTACACCTGATTACTTCAGCCTTATGCTGAACAGCTCTGCTGGAAAATCTACACCTGAGCCACCTGTAAAGTGCTCCAGCTCAAGAGCCCTGGGCTGGCCACCCCTGCCCAGGGCAGACAGGCCAGGCTGAGCTGCAGCACCTTGTTCAAAGCAGCGAGGCTCAGCACACACAGCCCAGCTCCAAACTCTGTCAGGATTCAGCAGCAGCAAAAGCCAGCCCGAGTTTGTTCTCTGCTCTGCTACAATGAAAGACTTCACACATGCACTCAGGGAAACACAAACATGGGCAAATTGTCTTGTTCTGAGCAAATCCAGAATCTACTTCAAAGAATTAAAAATGACTGAGTCATATTTACATGAGTATAAACAGAGAAGTGGGGCAAAGGAGGAGAGAGGAAGCCATAATCATCATACTTGCTTCCCTAACACCAGCCAAGTTTTCCTCAGTGTACCAAAGAAATATATAAGAGGATCAAGAGAATGGAGAACAATGAGAGAAAGACTTATTTAACATGATATACTAGTGAAAAACAAAAGTGAAAAGCTTCTTACCGGCATATTGGTTTTGTTATCAGGACAATTTTCATCCTTTTCCACTTGAATCTGTTCCTGACTTCCTGATTTTTTAAGGTTTTCAACTGGGTCTGTGTCTTTAAATTCAGCTTCTGAACCCTTCATTGCGTCAGTTTCATCTTTTACAGTAAGAATATCAGACATCCTCATTAGAAAAGATTATTTTAAAATTCTACAAGAAATATGGAACCTTTAGGACAAAGAAAAAGTGGATTATTGAGTAACTTAAAATTAGTTAAAAATAATTACCCACCCATACCTAAACAACTACCCAAAATAAACATGATTTTGCTGCAAAAAGGATCCCCCCTCTGCTATGACACTTTCTCTTTTTTCTCTGACTTTTATGAGAGGGAGTGATTTCTTTTTAACCACTTTTATCAGTGGCCTGCAACAGTAGACACCTACACAAACAAGAATTAAGGGCTACACTGCTGGATAACACTCACACATTTTTTCCTTCCACATTTTAAAAATGAACACGTGAACACTCAGATACTCCAAATCAAAGTAGGCTCCAACAGAAACAAGGGAAGATTTCTCAAAGGAAAAGAAAATTACATATAGATTTATTTTAAAAGGGCTGAAAGTAAATACATGAACCACAATGCCCCAAGTGTGCAAACATTCATAACTTTCATGAATGTTTTAAGTTTCCTTCTTGACAGATAATAACTGGACAAGTTCTGAATGCAAGAATTATCTTACAAACTGTAGCAAAACTAGTCTTAATAAAATTAAGCATTCTCTCAAAAGCAACAAAGAAGAAACAAAGAAACAATACGGTAATTAAAATAATAACCATGATCAGCAATTACAATTTATAATAATAATAATTTAAAATACTATATAAAGATAACTAATGATTAAACCCCAAATTTTCCATAGGAAATAAGAAACACAACTCCTTGTCATTACTCAGCTACAGTGCAAGATGTAAAACCAAGGATTTTCAATTTCCTACAAGAAATAAAGAATAAGATCTGAATGCCTAAAGTCCTTCATAAGAAACAAATAACAATAATGTTATGGAAAAGCTTAGTATTTGATTTAGTACCTGATATGTCCTAGAGTTTGGGGATTGTGGTCTCCCACAAAAATAAAATAGAACAATCGGAAGATCCTTTTCACAGTTGTCAGCCAAGATGTCAGTTGCGATGAACCATCTGGAATCTGGCAGGAGGAGTCCCATGTCCTTATCCCCAGTGTAGAGTCCTGGACAGAACTATTTTGTCTTGAATCAGCAAGAACATCCCTTTTGAATGCCTGAAAATCAACAAAGGAAATGCATTATACTTTTATTTGCTGTGAGAGGGGACATGGAACATGATGACATCTAAAAGCTTAAATAGTCATTTTAAGAAAAAAAGCAAAAAGAAAGAAGAAAGCAGCATTTGTCATATCCATCCTGCTAGCACTATCAACCAGCAGGAACAGTTTCATTGGATTTCCAAAGACATTTCTGCATTACAAAGTTCCCAAGTAGTCATAATAAACATTTTGTTGGCATTCCTGGTGAAACTCTGTTTCTATAAACAAGCAGGTATCTTCCCAAAGAGTCTGAAATATGCAGCCCAGCAGGTGTGGAGGAGTAACAGGCCATGAAAGCTCACAAATCCCTGTCAGCAGAATAGCGTTTTTCTCTTTGTTGGAGTTAATCATCTACGAGCACAATCCATAAGCCATATTCTGGGCAACTGGAATTACAGAAAACAGCTCTACTTTATTCAACAAAATAACTGCCCTGGAATGAGGATTTACACATTTTTGCAAAACTGATGATTTTCCATCTTCCCTCTTTTTCAGATTTGAGAAATAAGTAACAGCAGCACTCCCAAGGAAGCATTTGAAGTCAAGGCTGGAGCTCTAAGAGCAAAGGCAGCATAGCCCTGAGAACACCTCAGAGTGCCCAGCTCCTCCCGCGGCCCAGGGGCCTCCAGCTCCCTCGCAGGGGAGATTAAAGCCTGGCTACAAACACTTTTCCAGAGCTGAAGAAAAGCAGTTTGGTAAGAGATGAGATACTACAGACATCTGGAGTACTAAAATTTGCTGCAAAATATGGAAAAGAGAGATAAAAGATGGGCTTTGATTCAGGCCTGTAAGAGACCCTATTTATTGAACCTAATGGAGAGGAAAGGATTACAGATGAAAGAACAAATTGAAAATTAAAAGATGCAAAAATGCAGCAAAGGATATCCATCATTGTTTTGTTGTTGAAGTGGTTTTTCCAGATAATCCAGATGCTGATATAAGACTTATTAAGAAGATCAGAACCTTTACTGTAAACAAAACTTGAATAGAGATGCTTTTTCACTTTGTTGACTGACACATGATTTGTACAGTATTTAGATAAATGTTCAAAAATATTACAGGCTGAGGACAGCAAAAAACAAAACCCAAAACATTTATATCCAGTTGGAAATATAATGCTGCAAAGTAAGTGTAATTTAATTGCTACTCCACATACAAGGCACAAACACAGTAATTGTAATCAACATCTCTAAGTGTTTCTTTAATTCTGTCAAATACACCAAGAGCTCCTGTCCCTTTGCAACACCATTTTAAAAAACAAGTATTGGCACACTCAGTTACCAAAACTCCTTCTGCAAATATATTTGCTTGCCTAGGTCAATCCAGGAAACTCATGCACAAGAAAAGTCCTTATATTTCCTATGACAAACTAAGTGCAAATGAGTTTATAACTTGTTCTGAACAGATTTTTCCCTGCAGATAGATTTAGAGCCTGCAGATTTGGTGCTATGTATCCTACAGTCAAAGAGACAGAACTGAGGAAAAGCTGTGGAGTTCCAATTCACACGAAAAAAATCTCCATTTTGCATTCATAGAATGGAGCTATTTTGAGTCAACTGGAATCACCATATGTGCATCCACGAATAAATGCCAAACCCCATGCTTCACATTAACAGCAAAACACAGAGAACAGAAAAATTAATCTTTGCTTACCTGATTGTTTTTTAATAACAGCAGCCATAGAGTCATTGATATTGGTAATGCAACCTTGTGTTTGTGATCCATAACTGTGAGTTTAAGTACTGGGATAACATTCTGTCCCTGAAGTTTCCTCTAATTCAGCAAATTTCCATAGCTGAGACAATCTGGTTCTAGTTTCTAGACTTGCACAGATTGGATCAAAAAGATTTAAGGAATTTTATGTGCTGCAGACTGAGTGGGGGAGCAAATCACAGCCCATCCTTATGAATCCCACCTCTTTCACCTCCCCACATAGCTGGATGTTAATTTCTTGTGTCCTATGTAGGACAGGAAAAAGGAGGAAAAAAAAGGCAGTCCTTAGGAGCTGCTCTGTTCCTTGGAGAGAAAATAGGGTCTGGTAGGCAAACTGACTGACTGACACCAAATCCTAACACTGGCTATAGATTGGGTTGCAATACAGACCAACACAGTATTTGCAGATTTTAATAGGAGGGACATAAATGAGGTTCTGCCCTAAAATTATCTCCAGTTGAAAGGATTCAATATTAGGGGCAGAGCATTAGCTTGGTTTGTAATTAAAAGTTCAAACAGCTCACAAAACATCTCATGAGAAAACCTACAACTTTAGTATCATTTATAGGTGAAAAAGAGACACCTACTTTAGTAGACAGGAAGTAAAAGGACTTGCATGTAAGAGTGGAGGATAAAATGTCATACCTATGTTCTTCACCCTCAGGACTGCTGTCCCCATCTAAACACTCAGTATTGAAATGTATGTTCTTCTCCATCATATTAGCAACATTATACCCCAGTAATCATCCTAAAGTCCAGTAATCCTCATTCTGAGAAGTGGTCACTACTTTGTCTACATGACTATTCTTTTTCAGAGGGAAAAGTTATTATCAGCTGTGAGATGGATCTCCAGTACTGCACAGACATGAGCTTTTCAGCCAGCAGATCATAAAACTAGTCAACGCTGTGCTCTTTCTTTTGCACAACCTAAAGTTTAAGTCATAAAAAACCCAACTTATCAAGCAAAGTCATTCCTGAGTTTTATGATAGCAGCCTCCTGAACCTTGATACATGAAAAACCACTGGGTCCCTTCTTTTGGGTTCTGATTTGAAAATCACCATATGTAAACATGCTAAATTGACTTGTAATGAGTAGAGATATTTCTGGGAATAGGATCTACTCAACTTAATCCAATTTTTCTAATAGGCATCAAGAGCTCCAACTCCTTCTTGCTGGCAGTGTAGATGGAGATAGGAGGCTTTACTCTGCCCATGACAGAAGAAATCAATTTTTTTCTTTTAAAAAAAAGGTAAAAGAAGGTGATTTTTTTTTCTCTAATTATTGATTTCATTGTTGTCAAAAGACCCCAGGAACGGCTGCCAAAATAACCTGTATAAATCAAATTCAAGGCAGGAAATTGGATTAGAAGGGTGGGGGTGAAAAAAATCTACATTCAACATGCAAAGTGGACACACTGTTAGTGGAAAGGTAAAATGAAAATTTATTTCTTAAGCAATCTTCTGTTGACTGATACATCAACAGCATTCCTGCAACCAACAAACACTGGCCTCTTCCCACAACTTCCACAACAGCAGCTTTGTGTAGCAACTCCCTCCACAGCCCAAGCAGAAGAACCAATGGATGAATCCTTCAAAGTCTGTGGGAAAAGCTTTGCCTTGCCCCTGGCATAACAGTGGTACAAATCTTTCTTGGACGTGGAAGTGCTTTTTTTTTTTTTTGAGAAAAGTCAGGACCTTTCCTAGAAAAATTGAATATTTGAAGATTTATATAAGAGACTTGTCACAACAAGAGTTTTTTCCAGCTGTTTTTCACCTCAATTGTATAAACAAATTTATATGAACATCATAACCTCAGGGTTCCTGTGACTAGAACAAACACCAACTTTCCCCACCAACTGAAAACACTTAAAGTTACATAGGTTTCTTTGTTAGGATTAAAGAGGAAAATGCTTATGCCTTAAGCAGAAATCAAAATTATCTTAATAAAAACTATGGGTATAACTAAAAGAATTACTGCATCCAACTACTGCTTAATCCCTGAGCACCTACACACAGCTCAAGTCAGAGCAATGTCTCAGACCCCAAATCAAGGGAGAACTCACTGCTGCCATAAAGGGGAGCTCCTGCTTTTTCCTTCTGCTCCCTACAGCCTCTGCCCCATGGTCTCCAGGTGTGGTCCCACCTCCATCTTTCCACCAGTTCAGTGTTTGCCAAACTTTTCCACGGTGGGATTCTTTGAGAACTGACCCAGAACCATGAAGATCTTTGGCTAGGGCAGGTTCTGTGGGGCTGAGGAGCTGTGGGGGTGCACAGGATATTTACATGAGCGCTGGGCAGCAGGAACAGAGCCCCAGGAGGAATGGCAGCAGCTGTACAGCTCTTTCTGCAGGAGTCACTTACAGCTCTGCTCCAGCAGTTCCATTAAAGGTATTCAAACAGCACCAGCCCAACTCAAATAAAGCTACAAAAAGGTGCAGATTCATGATATTATCTAGTAACTGAGAGCCTGTAGATGAATCCTGAGACAAAAGGTGGACAACCTGACCAACATCTATATTTGGAACAAATTAGTCCCTCCTGGGAAACTTTTAAGACAGAGGTGGGAAAAGGACTGAAGGAAAGTGCCTGAGGTGATAAAGGACAGGAAAGGAGAAAAAACAAACAAAAGCAACCTCATACAACCTTGAAAATCCTGACTTGGAGAGCAAGGGAGGATTCCAGAGGGAGCAACAATTCTCATGCCTATAAACAGACCAGGCTGTGTTTGTGGATGATCCAAGAGCCCTAAGCCAGGATCTGCAACCAAAATTTTGCTCTCCCTCATAACTAGTGCCTCAGTGGCCCAGGCTGTTAAAATCTACCACACAGCATCTGTAAAAATGTAGCAGCTGATATTAAGATTGCCATTCATTTAATAGAAAATTCAAAGCAGCTTTGTACAATTATCAGAAATATAAACTGGAACTATGCAGACACAGCTGTTCCCTTTTTCCAGAAAAGCCAACACACACCTGCTTTCTGCATATTACCTTATGTCTAAAGTTTGAGACCCATTAAATAACCAACTAGAGAGCAAACAGTCCTGGCTTGCCTACTGAACTATGATATTGTGCAGGTCTGATCTTAATGATAACAATTATTAGAAACAAACAAATGAGAAATTGGTCCACTTTTGAAGAATGAAGCAAAAAGATTCCCTAGTCTTGTTTACTGGTTAATGCTATACAAGTGAATCCATGCTGCAATTATTTAAATACACTTAAATTAAAGACTTATGCTTTTCTTCATGATGCTATTTACACAAATTTTAAAGTTCTATATTAAACAGTTAACAACAAAATGCTATTTACTCCATTAGCATTAGAATATACTTCTTATTTGATTCAATTTATCAAGCTACTTAGTAATCAGATTATCAGAGAAAGAGTATCATAAATCAGAACACAAAAGCATAATGTGCAGTTATTCTACCTCTTCCAAAATTAATTAGGGACTGAATGCATCTTACTGTCTGTGCAAGTTATGTCCTACTACCAAGTGTAGACATCATTAAAATATTAACTGGACAGAAATAGCACCAAATGCACCAGAAGACATTTGCAGACTTTCTCAACAAAGTTTCCTCAAATTTTGGAGGAAAATCCCACAGCTGTGAGCCAAATAAAAGGCTCTCCCGGGTTTGCTCTGGTTCATCTTGCTACAATTTTACAGAAGTGATCTGCTCTCCTATTTACTGTCCTGCCCCTCTGTCAGAGGTGCTCCTCCATCAGCAGAGCACAGGTTCACAGTCCCTCCCTCCAGCTGGGCCCTGAGCTCCCAGGTACTGTCACTGGACACGGCTGGGCACCCTGGGAGCAGGGCACCATTGCCCCACCTCCCCTCACTGGCTGCTGCACAGCCAACAGCCTGCAGAGAGGACCGAAAGGCAGAGACAGCCTTGGAGCACCAGAACATACCTGTCAGACATTCCATTCCAGACCTGCACACACCTCAGAATACAGGGCATTATCTGGACAACAATAATGCTGAACATCAGAAACAAACACTGAAATTTGCCCCCAGTCTTCTGAAATACCTCCTTTTCTGTATTGGGACATTTTGCATGCTACAACCTCTCAAGCACTTTTAAAGAGCAACATAGTGCCCTTCTTTTTCACACTCAGGGCCTAAGATAGGACACTACCACTGCTCGTAAGACAGGCTTCTAAAGAGGACACCTTTCACAGGAATAGGCATGTGAGGAGCCAAGGTGTATTATTAGCAAGTATCCCTCCCCCTCCTTTTATATTTTAAATTCTGAGCAATACTCTAAGGCTCTTTAATCCTGCCTCACCTTCTCCTGTGAGTTCACTCCTGAATGCAATAGAAACACTGAGCTGACAGTGACAAAGAATAACAAGATAATTCCTTCAGGAATGTAGTTGCATAAATAAGATATTAACAACAAGCAAGTCTAGAGCAGTCTTTTATTCTACATATTGATAGGAAACTACAGAATTCAAATACTTGTGGAGATCAGGAGTTTGTTGTCATTTGTTAGCCATAAACTCAAAAAATAAAACTTGAATTGTACCCTGAAAAAACTCTGCCTACACAACGCCTCTTCAGAGTACTCTGGTCCCCAGGAGGGTCAGCTGTTCCATTCTGCACAAAGTACTGTCATTCTCCTGTCAGTTCCCTTCCTCTACTTCACTTTGGACTTCTAGGATACAAATGATTTAGAGCCAAGTACATCAAAGGAAGTAAACACCTTTGGTTTCCTCCTAGAAAATGAACCAGTTCTCTGGATGTAGCTCCTGCTATAGTGCAACATGACAGAGGGGTTCTTGTAAGATGCTTCCAGCTCTCTATTAAATCTGGCAGAATGCAGGCACTGTTCTATTAACCTTTTAGAAAAGGAAAAGGTTGGGCATACTAGGATACTACCTAAGGAAAAAAAATCCCACTACAATCCTTGTTTTGACTAGAGGAGCTACCCAGCATGAAGCACAATGAAACCCCAAGTTGCAGGGTTTCTGATGAAATGACAGCATTGAACAATCTGTAGTGGCTGAAAACCAACCTGGCTAACATTCACATAGTGTTATTACAAAACACAGGTCTGTGGCTAGGACACCCTCATTAAGGGAACAAAAATAGTCTTAAATGGTTCATATACTATTTAAAGTTGTAGCTCCATTAGGATCTATTTTCACCTTTTTTTTGTAGCTTTAGAGAGAGAAGGAAATAAAATAATTTCCCAGGCAGACTTCAAAACAGTTCACTAAATACTATTTTTATATAATTGTCTCCTGGCAAGCATCTGCACAGGGTAACATACGTTGGCAGACAAAAGCCATTTCAGCTTGAACACTATTAGATCATTAACCTTTCCAAAATGCCATACCTCAGAGAGAGCAAAGCATTAGGTTAGTGGAAAATCCATCTGTTGAATGGCTAAGCCTCTCCTCCCCCAAAGAACATGCCTGTCCAAAGGCATGAGGAAAGAACTATTTAGAAATGCTTATGAAATACAGCATGACATATCTTTAGTTTTTGCTAGCATAGTTCTGTTGGCTTGGGAGGGGAAAAATGAATGCCCTTCTCACATGACATTGCTGTAGCAGCAAAAGCTCTGTAGAAACAACTATGCTGACGAAGATTTCGGTGGCTTAGCTTTCATCATTCAGAGAAACCCAACTGACAGCAGAAAAACTCCTCCTGGCTCTTGAGCTGTGTCTAGGACTAATAATCAGAAAATTGTGTCTGTGTGCCCACACCAGCACCCTCCCACCACTTCCAGCCAATCCCCAAAGCTGCCCTTCCTATCCCCATGTTGCTCATACTGCATCGTCACCCATCTTCCTTTATCAGCTCCTTTTGACATCTTGCATATTTTTTCCCCACAGATTTTTTACTCACTTTTAACTATACATTTAGAAAGCTTCCAACAGTTCCAGGAGATGCACACTGTAATATCACATAGCACAAAAGTCTGTATCACCATATAATCTGTTTAATATTTATCTGTATGTATGTATTTAATACCTTCAAGTCATAAAGTCAGTCAGATCATGGGCCCAAACCCAAAGTATCTATCTGTTTTCAACTATCAAATAGTAATAGTTGTCTAATTAAAAACAGTCCTTAAAAAACTGAAGAAGAATCATCTGTTATTACATCACTCTCTGAAGCCTCATTTCTAGTGTTAAAGCTTAAAATGGAATAAGAAGAGTAACAATATGCTTTTTTTGTGTCAACTGGAAATCAGTAGTTTGGGAAAAAAAGAATTGGTTTTCTCTTTAGGAGGCTGTCAATGCTTGCTAAAGGTCAGAGGTTTTATAGCAAAATAAAATGTAAGGATAGCCTGAGCTGTTTACAGTTGCTTTAGAAGAATTTTAAATTAAAAAATCAGCAACTTGTTTTATATTACCCAACTGTAAACTAACCAAAGGTATCTTCAAGAATATTTTAAGCTCAGCATTGATTAATTTTGGTATATTAGAAACAGGACAGAAGTAAGAGAACATAAATATTTTAAGTTCAGATGATGTAAAAAAATTAACTTGCTACTCAAAACACTTCATAGAAAACATGTAAGATCAAATAAAGTCATGACATCTACAAGTCCCCAGATAATAGAGTAGCAAACTAAAATCTCAAAATAGTCAAAGATCAATTTTTTTCCCCAGTTATTTTAAGTAAATGAACTGAAGCATTGCCTGTGACTATTTCCAGTGGAGATGCTCCAAATAGCAGCTTTCTTAAAAGACACAAATCTCCATTTCATTTAGAAAACAGCCATGCAGAGCTGCACACAGCAGCTAACAATTTTCTGTACATAAATCAGGTTTTATTCTTAGAATACCTAAGTTAGCATTTGTCCATCATATTTCCATCAGTAACATGAAAAGTGTCTCTAAAACTGACACAAATTTCCACAGAGGGTGGTAGGAACAGACTCCTGGAGATACCAGGCCAGGTTAAACATTCCGTTTAGGGCCCTAAGATGCTCAAGATTAAGCAAAGGATTTAGTTTTCAAAAAAGTTAAGAAGCAAAAGCTTCAACCCTTTAACCCTTTCTTTCCATCTCATAACAAAATTCACTAACTTGGTAAATTACTGTACCTTTGTGGTCTTTCCCTGCATAAAATAAAGACCAAAATCATCCAAAGCAAACAAGCAAAATATGACAAACTTTTCCTGGGCATTATCAATGCTCTCACCTATGTCCTGTTGCCATACCTGTGCAAATACCACACCACATCACCACCATACACACAAACATCATTTGGCTGCTTAAAAATCTGGTGATTACAAACATAATGTAAAAACAGATCAGAATAGCAAAACTGTCTTCCTTACAAACTTTAATCCTCTAGCAGTGTATTTCTGCTTAGAGTCTAACAAAGCCACAGCAGGTCTGATGTCAGCAGTACTGATAGTGAAGAAACTTGATAAAAAATAAATGACTGATCTTCAAATGGAATCAAATGTCATCAATTTAACAGCCATCCAAAATTACTTGTTATCTCAACAAAAATACATTTGGTCCACAACATAAGGCAGTCATCAACATGCTGCACAGGAAAAAAGAAACATTTTCATGTAGCCTACTATAAACACTGTTGCTGCTTTGGTTTGAAACCTGTTTTTCAGTTCAAAACTTATCTTTATTTAAAAAAATTAAGCTTACTTGTAGTTCCTCGTTGGAATGGAGATAACGGTAACACTTTAAAAAAAATGCACTAAAAAAAATTTAGGCATCTCCCCCATTTCTGCTACCTTGGGAAATTTTTTTAGCAGAGATATTTATTGGTTTTCCAATCACAGCACAAATAAAATACCCAGTAAATAAAAACTAGCAAGAATGCTATTATTAAATTAGAAGATATAAGAAAAATATATTCTTCAAGTCAATGTTTAAAGAAGGAAGAGATTTAGGGATGCTACTGATCTCTGCTAATTGATTAGGCCTAGGATGGCTTTTGTGGAAAAAGGGAAACTAAACACAAACTACAATTTTATTCTCCTCTCCGCCGGCGTTTCGATGCCCTGCTGCAGGACTCACATACCTGCACGCTATCAGCATTTTGCTCCATCACCGAATCCCTGGGCCGTGCTCTCCATGCCCCCGGCCCGGGCTCAGCGTGCGCCCGTGCAGAGGCTGCGCCAGCGCTGCCCGGAGAGCTCGGAGACAATGGGAAGCCACAGCTGGGAGCCGCGCTGGCACTGTCACCCAGCACCGCCACCCAGGGAGCTCCTCCTCGGCAATTCACAACCTCCCGAAGCTCTCCGGGTGCTAGAAAATGGCTGGACAGATTTTAATCACTTTCTTCATTAACAGTCATTCTACTCTAAAATGAAAGTTTTTACACCACACTGCGAGAATTTTGATGTGACAAAGAAGCAGGACAAAAACCTTCATACTGTAAAGATATTAATTTCCTCTCGGGACAGTTTTATTTCTTCACTTTGGCATTGTGAACACAACACAAAAAGTCATCAGTTAAGTTAGTCCACAGTGCCAGCAGATAAACACACTTGTCACTGGCAGTATGAATGCTATGATAATTTTCTGGGCTGGCACATAACCACTATCAGAAACCAAATATGGAAGAAAAACATCTTCTAAACAGAGGGGTAAAACACAGCCAGTTATATGATAATTATCATACTTCCAAAAGCAGTGCCCAGACCAGGAGTCTGCAGTTCTGTTGCTTGTGAGAAACCTCTATCCCTACCCAGCTGCAGGATTGCCCCCATGCTCAGCAGCACTGCTGCACACTGATAACCATAATCCCCTTTCTGGACTCGCCAGAGACCTCTTCTAAGGATCCTGCATACCAAGTTAAGGCTGCAAGGAGAATGGGGCAGTATTTTTAATCTGCAGGCTCCAGAGAGGGGAATTACAATCTTGGGAGGCTGCAATTCCTGACAAACAGGAGATCAGTCTCCTATATATTTAAGTGACAAGATTAAAAAAGCATATATATAGACACACTAATTTCTACAATGTAACAAACATAGGAAATAAAAAATCTAAAACAACCATGTTAAGATTTAGACCAGCCACAGACTGCAGCAGTCTCAATATTAAAATAGATTTTTATAAATACAAATAAATTTAAAATACAAATATACATTATATATAAGTATATAAAAATCTTCTTTTGATATCAAGACTGCTGCAGTTTGTAACAGATCCCAATCTTTCTATGCTTGCTATTGCCCTCTTCTGCCACCTCTGTGCTCCATCTTTAAAGCCTTCACTCCTGCCCACACATGGCAGTGTCACACATTCCACACATCTTGGCTGTCGTCCTTGACCAGCAACATTATATGGAGGGGGAAAAAAGTCAATCATTTTGATTTAGCTGAAGAGAGCAGCTCTTGGAATTCCTGTTTTTCTGTTGTGCACTGAGTTCAGTGTAACTGGTGGCTATGCCCCTCCTCTACACACCAGTTCCCTCCTCACCTCAGCACATATCCCCACCATCCCTGAGGTCTCATCCCAAACTCGAGGAAAATACACACAAAAGGCATAATTCTAGGAGGCCCTTGCTATTTTTGCAGGAGGTTCCAGCTGGTCTGCAATGGGAGCATTATTTCTCATGGAAAAGGCTTCCTCAGCAGCATGCTAGACAAGAAAATTACTTTTATTTCCCTAATTGTATAATGAATTCCAAGTAGGTGATCACCTATGTGCACAAGCCATTCATTGCAGGGTGCATACTCTGCATGCTGCCAAAGGGAATAGTTTTCAGTTTCTGAACACATTACACAGATTACATTAATGTCAGAATAATCTTTTAAGCAGTCTCCTCACACCACACTAGGAAAATGTGTCTGTGTGCATGTCTAGCTACTGTTAATAATCCGATTTGGTATTCACATACACCATGGCAGAGCACCTAGGAGTGTTTTTATAATCAGTAAGATCAGCAACAAGATGCAGCTAGCCTTGTAACAGGAAATAAAGTAGTACCCAATGGAGAAAGAACTGAGCAATGATTGTTATACTCTGCACTGCCCCTTGGAACATTTTTGTTAATTTTTCTAAAACACACAACCACACATTATAAAGAGCTGGGGCTTCTCTAAGTCCTATCCTGGAGACTCATCCTACAGGAGGGGAAAGACTGGTCTGAGTTTACTTTCTCATATAAAAAACCTTTTTATCCTCTACACACATGTATTGGTCTGATTTAAGTGATGGGTTAAAAATTGGAATAGCACTCATTACCTGAAATGTTCCTGCGTGAGAAATGTACTTTATAATGTTGTGTGTTCAGCTCTGTGACTGCCTTTATACAAAGATCATGCCATGTGCGAATGAACATAGGCATAACACATTAACATATGTGAAACAGGATAATAATTTGAATGAAATATCATAAAAATAATGCTGTAATTTCCCCCTTAAATTAGTCAAGATACATAATCAATATGCTTAAGAGCAGTAAAAACTTAAATCCTGGAAACAGGAGTTGGAGGACTCAGGGCTAGTTTACAATTGCAACCCTGACTTAGCTGACTAAGTTAACTCAAAACATGTAAATTGTATCTCTATTACCAAACACAGACAATTACATTTGCTGAAACACCATCTGAGAATAGGCATCATAAGCTCAGAAACATATAAGCAAATAAAAAGTTTCAATTCAATTTAAGTTTCAAAGCAATACCACAGATCAAACATATAAGACAGGTATTTAAGAGATAAATGAAAAACAGTCTAGAAAGCAATCAGATGCCTGCCAAAGGGAAAAGGATTCTAGACCTAAGAAAAAAAGTGAAGACATGCAACACCACCTCTTCAGAACCATTTTCATGACAATACCCTCTGTCATAGTTGTACTTAAAACTGCGGTATGAATAAATGGATGGAAATGAATCTGTGGTTTTTTTAAACTCCTAACAAACTTACACAACTGAGTAAGAGTTGTGCACCATCAAGTGTCTGCAAACCAGTGTCTGACTCAGAGTAGAAAAGACTGTCCTGAATGAAATTTTCTTTAAAAGTTGAAAAGGAGTATTGACACAATTCCAGACAGAATTCCAAACTGATAAAAAGGCTCTGCTACATAGGATATACTCGGGAAGCAGATGTGCCCAGCTCTGCAATATCCAAGCACTGGAGGCACAGGGGCCCTATTCCCCCAAAACAACTCCCAGCAAGACTTACAGGACTGAAAAGGCAGGACACAAACTCCTGGAGAAGAACACACACACTGAAATGTTCTAACAACAGCCTTTCCTTTTAGAAGAAAGAAAAAGAGATGAGAAAGAAAATTAGATCTTTGAAGATCCATAAAGAACAAGATAAAAAGTAAGCCTCTGGATCAACCAAAAGACATTTAAGGAAAAGTTTGCAACACTAAAAGCATAAAAAATACTAGAATGGGTATTTCAACTACTTATCCCAATTCCAAAATGAAGTTTATCTATAAACTTAAAGGAAATAGAGCAGCTTTTCTCAGTTATGTGAGAAAGGGAGACATTTACAGCATTTGTCCCATCTACATGAATTTAACTGAAGCCTCATGTGAAGCCATAGCCTGAGTATTCCAGGTTCCATCCACTTGACGGATTTTGAGTTTGTCTCTTCTGGACTGCTAGTAACTCCTTTAACATTTGATTGAACAGAAATATATTCATCTCTACCCTTAGAGACTAACTGTGTAACTCCAGATTGGTCATGAATGCCTATTCTGTATTTAGTTCATATCATCTCCCTATAAAAACCTCCCACTTCCAAGAAAGCAGAAATATGCACTGCAATTTCATTCCTTTGCATCATAAACACAGTTCAGACAGCATAGTGATGAAGCTGAAATAAACATCTTTCTCTGGTGGTTTTATTTTTCTTCTAAGAAATAAAATATATTCTCACTCTTACTAGTATAAATGCAATAATTTTACTGCTGTTTAGATACCAGTCACCATTTAGCCATGGTTACTGGATGATGGCAAAGTGTTGTCCAAGTCTAAATACAGGAAACTTTAAGCTAAATCCTGAAATAGAAACAATCCCCAAACACTGACTGTGCAAAGCTAGTCTTAAAGACTAAATGCAATTACTTTTCAAATACCTTCTGGACAATGGATACCAAATGAGCAAGTGTCTGTCCAGTGGGTCTGTTTATAGAGCTGATTGCTGATCAAAGATTAACTTACTGTTAATTAAGAAGTCTAGAGTAACAGTACAAAAGCAAGCTGAAAAAAATATTTCTAGGATTCACAGATATCAGTATTAAAGATCTCTCTACAAGTACTCATTATAGCAATCTATTGAAAAAAATCAAATGTATCTCTGAGTGTAAGTAAACTTTTGATGTTAGCTGGAATAAAAAATTCTAAATAATTAAATGGGAGTAGCATTCACATGACCAGACTTTAAAAAGGATAAAACAACCAATCAAATCTGGCATCTCTCAAAGTTCATAAGAAATGTGGGAGGGATGTTTTTGGGATCAGTTAAAGAAACCAAAAGATATAATCTGCCAAATTTTTCACCACTTGAACAAGGCAACTCTACTCTCCTTCTGACTCAAGGAGTGAGAATGACTTAGGATAAAGCAAATTCTAGTAGAAGATGACCCTAGAGTACTGAGGTAGCCATTGATTCCATTAACTACAGTCCTTTAAGTCATGCTTAGTGAAGCAAAAAACAACCCCCAAGCCACCAAACCTTTTCTTTTCCTCTAGAAAGCACATTAGAACACATTTCAAAAACCTGTATTTCTAATTTTCTGTGTGCTAGATAATTGTGTTACACAAGAAAGGGAAGATAAATGTTACCAGTAGAAGCTCTGGCCTATCTCCATAATTTGAAATAAGAACCACTCAGATTATATTCAACCACAGACTGATTTTTGACATCTACAGAAAACATTGCTGTTTAATAAATGAAAACAAAAGTATTGCTTCTGCAGTGTAAGCAAACAACTGAGTAATGGCTCATGCTAAACCAAGGAGTGAATATATTACAGAGCAAGACTAAAGCCTGGGTACTTGGTTTTGTCAGATCACTGTAATTTCTCTCCTTCCACCCCCAGTTGTTCTTATTACTAAGTATTCTCATTCACTCTTACTTCTAAAAATTGGGTATACAACCCTTTCAAGAACCTTCACATTTTCTCTACAATCTTTCTTTGTTGTTAACAAAAGTAAAAGAAAATGAAGGGATTGTAAGTTTAGTCTTGAGATGATAAATTCACGTGCACCTAATGAACACACCATGTCTGGTTTTGCATTCATATCTTGATATTATTTTTTTCTGAACTGTCTGTAAATTCAGACTGTTCTAGACCTTCTGTTTTATACAGTCTCATCTAAATGCCAGGCATTTGATAAGCAGAAAATTAAGCTACTCACAGGTTGGAGTTTAAGGTCATCCTCACTGTCTGAAAGCAAAAGCTATAATATCCTCTTACCCACATGAGGTTGTGTTTTGGTTTTTTAATGAAAAGGCAACTGTTTGAACACAAAATAATACTCCTGAAAAATTTCCTCTGAGCTTCTCCCTAAGTGACCCAGTAAGTGGACTGACAAAGTGGGCCAGGCATATGTAGGGCCCAGATGCTGAACAGGAATTCTTTAAAACCACAAGATCTTCCTTAGAAGTAACAGTCAGAAAAAACTTGTGTTGTCTCACTGGATGTATTTTTTCCATTTTTCTTCCAATATTTTTTCCCCCAAAACAAAACCTGGTCTTCATAAGGTTTATGATATGCAAAAACTCCTTTGGAATATACTGATTTTGAAGCCACTTTGTCCAAAACCCATGAGCAATTGCTATGGATCTGTCACACTTGGCAGGGGATGGGAATGTTGAGGGGGTGTGAAATCAACTCCTTTTCTGGTACAGACACTATCAAGCAACCAAAAAAGTAAAGGGTTTGTCTATTCCAGCAAAACATGCCCAGTAGCTTTGTGAACACAAAAATGAGAATAGACAACTGTAAGGATCTGTTTATACTAAACCAGGGTTATTTTCTGCAAAGGGACAGTTGAAATACAAGTTCCCAAATAATAAAGTCTACCCCCAAAATAACAAAAAACCCAAACAATAAGACTTCACTCATGTTTACAAAATTTCATGTTTGGGTAGCACAACAAATTGTGTTATCTCAAAAATTCTAAACAATTAGAGCATGGGAACAGGGCTTCAGTGCCAGGTGCCTAAAAGCAAGAGAAGAGAAGAGGAGACTTCAGCTAAAATCACAATGAGCAATTCAGTTGTAATCCCATATTTCAATTCCAATCCTCAAGAGGCAAAAGACTAAGGAACACTGGTTTAAACCAAGGGAGACATGAGAGTCTCAACAAATCCGTATTTTTCAAATGAAGTTGGACTACAGCTTGCCAATTTACCAGAAGTCTTTATTACTCTCTGAAACTCTTGAATCTGAAAATCAACAGGTCAAGTAAGACAAGAGATAAGGCAGATTTTCTCAGAGCAGGTATGTCTTACCTTCCACCCACACAGGAGGGAATGAGAGTAACTGCAGGGTTGAACCAAGCAAGTGGCAGTGCAGCAGGGAAGCAGCATCTGAACACATGGAACAGAGGGGAGCTTTTCCCTTGCTTCATGACAAGAGAGAGAATTTGGAAAGGAGGATATTTTTAATGTTGTTTTTCAATTAATTTTTGTCTCTGGAAAAAGTAAAATCCAGCTTATCAGTTTTCTTCCTCAATTTTGTTCTAAAAGTAAATTTTCCGAGATAAATATGATCAACCTAAAAGCAGTGAATGCTGCAGTTGAGACTTGTGTTAGCTGTGGCATTAGCACTTTGAAGGACTTTGTTAACACCAGCCTTCCTCCTGCCCCAAATGTGGCTAATGTCAACTTCATAAACACAATCTTTTTAAATCCTGAAGTGCTTAAGGTTAAACGAGATTTGACTTTTAATGTAGAATTCAACAGGGAGAAGGAGAAAGGAGGGGGGAGAGAGACTGGAGCAGAGAGAGAGAGGAGCTCCTAAGAACACTAGGAGTCAACATATGACTTTTTACTTTCTTGCATATCTGTACAGCCAAGAACCTCTACTCAGATGATATAATGGTATCATCAGACCCTAAAGGGACTTTAGACAAAATCAGCATCATATTTAATTATCTATGACTAGTTAAGAAAATAAAAAAAGAGAAGATAATAATTTTCAGTTAATGCTACATAAAGGAAATCATTATTTTTTAAACAGTTAGGGCTGGGATCTGGAGTTGTCACTTAAGATGCAGCCTGTAATAATACAGGTTGGACACTGGGCTTTGCTAGATAAACAAAAGCTTTTTCATAGATGCAACACTAATTTTCAGAATGTTGCTAGGGCAACAGCAGACTGTAACAAGAATTTCTGAATAATGAGCAGGTGGCAATATTCAAAGATCTTCAATTCCTGACTAAATTATTTATATGTAATCTAGAATAGTGAGATTTTGAAAAGCAATAGCCTTATTTCACCACTACAAACAAGAATACATAGTCTAGAGTATTTATTAGAGTTCCAGACATGCATCTCTTTTTTGCTTTTATGTAAGGCAAGACCACTAGTCTCACACCTCTAGCATAAAGAAGCAAAAGAAGGTATTTTGCACAAAATACACAATGTAAAAAAATAGTTTTTCTAAGCCAAAGCTAAATCTAACTTTCTACCCAAGATTCTCCTTGTACAGATTCAATAATTCCAGGGGGATGGGAACAAATCTTGGCAATTACGAAGTAAGGACCAGACTAACAGAAGAGAACTGGACATGCTTTATCCATCATGCACATCCATAGCAGGAATTTTGCCAGATATAAAATGTTATGGGAGGAAGCCTTATGGCCAGTCTAGAGCCTATGTACTCGAAAAGCAATGGCAGCAAGATCTGGCAAAATTTTTTGTTAATTTAAAACTTTCAACTCTGCTAAGTCATTATACTACTAACTACTCCTAACAAATTCCATCACCTGGCTTTCCAAGTTCCTGATTAGCTGGTCAGCAAAGGCTTGGGTATCTGGACAAGGCGAGCTGTAACATTATTCTTTTGCTGAATGACAGAAAGTAACTATTTTAACTTATTCTAAGACTGAACTGTTTCTCCCTGTGAGCTCCCTGAGACATTGTAATATATGCGAAAATCACAAACCTGGTCTACCTTTAAGGTTTTTTGTCTAAGATCTCTGTTTTAAATACCAATAAAATATTAAGATTTGTAGTTATTTTCAGCAAAGTTCCCAGTTTTCAGAGATTACCAAAGTCTATGTATTGAGATAAAAATTCACATGCCACAAGATAACTGTATATGAACTGTTCATTAATAAACTAGAGAGCTCTTTTATAAGTAGCTGATATCAGAAAAACTTTCCAAAACATAGTAAAAGATGGATAATCTAATTATTTGATGATATAATTTTGATAAATGCTCTTAATTCTCCATTAAGCCCCTTCATAAGAAAGACATCAAGGTTTTGGTGTGTACCCAGAGAAGGAACAGAGCTGGGAAGGGTCTGGAGCACAAGTCCTGTGAGCAGTGACTGAGGGAGCTGGGGACTGAGGGAGCTGGAGACGAGGAGGCTCAGGAGAGGTCTTATCACCCTCTAACTCCCTAACAGAAAGCTGTGGTGTGGTGGGGGTCAGTCTCTTTGACCAAGTAAGACCCAGGACAAGAAGAAATGGCCTCAAGCTTTTGGGGAGGTTTAGGTCAGATACTAAGAAAAATTTCTTCATGGAATGTGTCAATCACTGAAAAAGGCTTCCTGGGGAAGTGATAGAGACGTCATCTCTGGAAAGATCTAAAAGATGTGCAGATGTGGAAGTTGGGGCCATGGATTAGTGGTGGGCTTGGCAGTGCTGAGGGAATGGTTGGTGTTTACAATCTTAGAGGTCTTTTCCAACCTAAATGAGTCCATGATTCTGTTATTTACTGTATGCAATTCTTTCAGTTTATCTTATTTTTATCTAATGTGCATTAATTTGAGGACAAGCCCTGGAACAAGTCACACATTAAATTGTGTTGTCATCATGTGTGACAGCCATACATACCTGAACACCCCACAGACACCTAGAACGAGGTTTTAAACCGAAGTTCATCCACAGAGATTTCACAGTTGAACTCCTGGTCAAGTTTCACCAGCGAAGTCTTCCATGTCAGCAAAGCTTCTTGAATGAGGATATAGCTAAAGTGATTCCAGAAGAATGACCAGTGGACACAGTCTAACTCACAGAAGATTAAAGCTGGTCTTTCTGCATTGTTTATAAATGAGATTCTGTCCTCTCCAGCAGCTTCAGTCTACACAGGTTTAGCAACCAGTGCTGAGCAGTTCCCTGCATTGCAGTTGAATCCTGTAAATTCCTTTGTTCTACTTTCTAGTCAGAGGGAGGTAGAACACAATTGTCTCACTAATATGATGCCTCGTGGAACAGCTGCTTAAGCATGATCTTAGATCTCTAAACTGAGGATCCTGGCAATAAGGCAAAGTAGAGTAAAATGAGCATCTTGCTACTTCTTTATGAACACTTCGGAAAGCACATCATCATCAGATCAGCTGCTTAATTGCCTGGACCCAGGCAAATGGGAGACAGAGAAATGATTCCTCCTTTCCTCAACTGAAACAACCAGGCAGCATCACATTCTGGCACCTTGGAACTCAAGCCTTGCAAAGATATTTCATCTTCTTAAGCAGCAGGGTGGTCAGTGAAGCAAGCAATGCTAACATTTACACCAAGTACCAATTTCTGTGATGGCACAGGCTCCTTTCTCATGGTGTGATCACTGAAACAAGAAACTTACATGAACCAAACACTGTATCTCTCCTTAGAGGGGAGGGACAGAAAGGAAAACCTAACTTGATGAAGATTTGTTTTACATTATGATGGAGTTTTTAAAATTAAAGTATAAACATATGACAAATACTGCCACCATTCAGTTTATATTCTGAAGGATTTTTGTATCTCAAAGTTTAGATGAGAAACTAATGCAGTGCATCAGAACTTAGTGATTTCTGAGTTTTCTGGAAAACTGGTTTTTGGACAAGTATAAAGGCATGAGGAAATTAAAAAATAAGCACCATTGTTTTCTTCAAAGGCTACATGTCTGAGCAAGTGCAAATTTGACAGGAATAAGAATACCCACCCTCAAAATGCAAATTCCAAATGCACTGTTCCCGAGCTGAACACAGGCACTAGCACCCAATTCTGGGGGCAGAGAGGTTTTGAAAGCTTAAAAGAACAGAAAAGAAAATCTTTCTGGAAATCAGATTTTTCACATTTGAAGGGTGTTCGTTTACTACCTCTTTTATGCTTTGCCTAACATATTCTGGAAGTGTGAGCAGACCAGGAGGTCAGGGCTACAGCTTTTCTCTGTGGGACCAAAGATGGGGCAAGGAAAGGAGATGGTTTAAAGAGACAGCAAATTTTAACACTGCTCTACTGCTGAACAAGAACCTTATTCATGTAGTCAGAATATTTAAGCAAAGGATTCTTAATAATTAATAGATTATCTATTAATAATTATTAGAATCCTGCATTTCTCAGACCAAAAGGCTTTACTTTACAGGCAATTCAGGACAGGGACTTTGACATAGTCTTAGGCTACAACAATCCAGGGATTGAGGATAATCAGGCTGTCCTTGACATATCATTTCCTTATAAAGATATACAACACACAGTTACACTGGAATTTATTGGCATGTTTTTATATACATTATGTAGCATTTAACTATGTTATGTGTGTAAGAAATCATCTGTAAAATACCTATGGAGGTATTGATCTCCCTAAGACAAAGGGAAAAGAGGCTCAGAAGGGAAGAAAGCCCTTTAATATGAATAACCACAAATTTAGCTGGAAGAATAAATGCAAAGGAAGGAAAAAAAACCCACAACAACCAAACAACAACTCAGAAACAGACAAAACCTAATATAAAATCCACTCCAAAATACACTGACCAACCAAAAGGTAAGCCTTGGAAGTCAGAAACAGAAGTTACCAGTCTGAGTTAGAACTTTCTAACAAAGGGTTCATTATCTATATAAACAGAAAAAGAACAAGTACAACAGAAAATCACTACAGCACATCTGAAACTGAATTTGAAAGAGTATATTCAAAGGAAAAGAAAGATTCAGAAAGTAAGTGCTGAAGGCACCATATCCACTAACTACAGAAAATTATAAGCCTCTCATCAGATCACAAGTCCCAAAGCCAAGATTTTTTTCAGCAGTACAAAATACATGCTGGTATCATTTGATGTCAGAACAAAAAGTACAGAACTAAATATAAGGAAAAAATAAGTGTATGCCTGACTTCTAAACAAATTTTAAAGGAAAGAATGAATTGAAGACAGCAAAGTCAATAGGAAATGAGTTGACAGAAAAACATTGTAGCAGAGATTGTGCCAAACAGCTCTATTTAATAAAGTAATACTTCCTAGGAAAAATAAATTGAGTAGGCTAAATCTATTTGAATTACATGTAGTATTATAGAGGAAACTGACAAAACAGAAACAATGAAGATTAATAAAATTCAAATTTTAAAGATGTATCTACCATTCATTTTCTTCTCAGAAAAGCTACAGAAGTGCCATTCCAATAAAGCCCTGGTAAGGCCTTATATGGAAAATGGTATTTGCACTGATAAATACTTGTATAGAAAACTTAATTTCATGTGGCTGCAGTAGATAACAGATGGGTAGAAGAGCAACTTAATCTAGAGGAAAACTTTGCACAAACCCATGTGTCTGTAAGTTTTCCACAGTCAGCCAGGCTGGAGGCCAGTAGATATCAGAACCAGATTTTACAACTGCTGTTCAGCATGCAAGAAGATAACTAGCAATTTAATTAACATTAAGATAAAGTTTGACACAGTTATGAAAGCATTATTTCCTGTAAGAAGAAGGGACTGGACTAAATGACCCAGAGTCTCTCCTTTCATTCTTCAGACACATTTGGGCAGTGCACAGTGCAATGAGTTGCATCCTTTCCACAAACATTCCATTATATTACTGGTAATTACTATTTAATACCAAGGTAGCTGGGTGGCCTAGATTGAGTGGGAACCAAACGGAAATCTTTTTCTTCATCACACTTTACTTTCAAAAGCCTGTTAAGAAGCCTTCTTAAGATCAAGAACTTTTCCTTAATATTGAAAGAAACTGGAAAAAGTCTACTTACTTGACTTTATTTCTAAAGATTTCAAAGAATAATTTAAAATCAATTTTATGTCCTCCCACGTTTTATATAGGAATCTGTCCTATAATATCAAACATATGTGAGAATCCATCTTCCTTACAGAAGTCATGCCTACATCCAATCTATATATATCAAATGTAGTTCAAAAGTTTTAGAGTCACTGCCATTATAACCAGGTAACTGCAGCATATGCAGACATGAATAAAATAAGGATACAGAAAACAACTCCTGATACTGCAAACCACAGAGTCCCAAGGTTAATAAGTTATGAACAGGATTAAAGCTGAGCCTGTTCACGTCATACACTCACTTTCTTACTGTTCATATCAAGAGCAGTCAGTCCATCCCATACACACCCTCAGCCTGGGCAGGTGTGACACAGACCTGCATGACACTGCTGCCTTTCTGGAGCACGCACACACAAAGTATTTAGATGGACAGCTAAAAACCCCATCAGATCCCTGTGATCTCAGTCAAGCAACAGGCTTTAGAATCATCACCACTGATCTAAACCATGCCTCAATTCACACACTGTCTGACCAGAGCTGAAAAATCTTCTCAAGGTCTCCCATCCCCAATTATTCCACATGTAAAAAATGTTTCTTGCTTAGAAGTAGTCTATATTTCATTGCATATTGGAAGACACAACAAGAAAAAGAGTTACTGAAAGAACACCTACACATCTATATTTCTTGATCTTTATGGAACGTTACAATTTTAAGCCTTCACACTGTATGGACCAAAGAAGAGAAGCACAAATGCACTTTCTAACACTGTCCAATATTTCAACAGAAAAGCCCAGATAAAAAGCTCCTGTGTTTTGAGTTGGGACAGCTTCCACTACTATTTTGATATGCAGGTCTTAATAAAGACTACTGCTCTTTATGCTTTTCAAATCAAACTTTGCAGTGTCAGGAAATACAAGATTATGTAGCAACTAATTGAATGTCATCATGGTGAATGATGAACAGTTGGAATATCATACACTGCATTAACTGAGTTAGCCCAGTAACATCATTTTTTCTTTTCATATTACTACTTTAAGAATTTAGTCTAATGGCACCATTTGAAGCTCAGAAATCTTCCTCAAAACATGGTATTATTTATTCTTCTGTATTTAATTAATTACTAGATAAGCTCAGTCTGGACTCAGCTGCTTCTCCCTGACAAGAATGTCCACATAAAAGCAGGTGCTCCTCTCCAGAAGCCAGTATTTGAAACTAGAGGGAAACAAAACATTCCCACATGAAGTATTAGGATGAAAATCATAACATTTTGGTAAGTTAACACAACAGTTTGGGTGATTCATATCCTTTTGTTAGACCACAAGTCTAACCAGACTGCAGTAGCATTCCTACAGCAGCTTCATAAAGTCATTTAACAGCTTTCCAGGTACTGGGAATCCTTTTCCTCCTCCAATCCATAGCACAAGGATGAAATCTCAGAGCAATACTGGCACTGCTTTGTGGTACAACTTTAAACTCTTGAAAGAACAGTTTATTTTTCCATTACAATAATGCAATGTGCAACCAAACACGCAGCTAGAAGGCTTTTTAGAGATTAAGTGCAATGAAAATACATTAAAGATCACTTTGATGTGCTTAAAACAAAGAAGAAACCACAACACCTAAACTAAGAGACTAAGAACTTGTAATCTTCATTACGGGTGAAAATTAAGGGCTCATTACAGTCAATTCTAACAGTAAAAATACTATTATCAGATACTTGGAATATCTAATTGTCATTTTACCAGTTTCTACCACTGAAGTATATGCAATGATCACTAACACAAGAAAATTATTCCATTTCCTTTGGTTTTCCCCTTGGAAAATCATTAGGAAAAAGTTCTTGTTCAGGAATAGTCTGACTTCCCAAGTGGAAGAAAAACAAGGACCCATCAACTGAAAAAAGCAAACCAGGTTTTATTTTGAGTCTAAGTACTGCCAGTGTGTGTAGCTTTGCTAACTAATCCAGCTACTTCTGAGGGAAGACAAAAACTCAGGTGAGGGCTCAGTTCTTGCTTTAAATTGTGGAATAGATTTAATGGATTACAAAAGAAAGAGAGAAAAATATTCTAATAGTAGCAGCAAGCTGTACTCTTTTAAAACACCTACAGAGCACATTGAACTCTGAAATGGAGCTCTTCATCCAAAAGATCGAGGGATTAACAATGCTTGAAAGGAAAAAGGCTTTCTTCTGTACCTTCTGTTGAAATGCTTCAAATCATGCTGTGATAATATGGATAAGAAATCTCTACTGATTTACTCATTTTGCTACTGCCTCATTTGGGTACAAAAACTGAACATTTGATCCAATCCACCAATTTTCCAATGCCTCTCCTGCTGTATCTCCACAAGAACATACTGGATTCTTCCGAGTTCACTTAGAACATAAAACCAGATGGAAATCTGTCTGTGGATCCAGCATTGGTCAATGATGCAACTGCTCCCAGCTTCTCAGCACCAGCAGGAGGTTTTGATGCCCAAAGCTCTGACAGGAGAAAGGACTGTGAGAACACTCCTCAATCTGCTGTTGGCAGAAGCACTCGAATTAGTTAGAACCTCACTCACCAGCTGCACACCAACAGCCTTTTCCAGATTCATCTGCACTAAAGAAGTCACTGATCTCACTTCCAGTCACCATTTCCTCCATCTGCCAGTTAAACCGCTCCTCCAAATTCTCCCAATAGATGTTTCAATTTGATAGAATAAAAGACCTACATCTTACACAGCTAAAAGTTCGGAAATTGCTCCCAGTAACAGCTCATTAAACAGAGCAGAGAAGGTGGTAGAGGGCAGAACAAAAAGCCAAGGATATGGCACAACGATGGCCTCTTTCACAGCAGCAGGTATTGCAAGGACTGCATCTATTTATGTCTTGCTTCACTTAACATAAATTAAAATGCTTTAGTTGGATACCTACAGCAACCTATCACACCTCACTTCGCTGGGAACAATTCTTACAACAGTGGTAGGTTAACTGCTAACCAATCACACAGAACATTTTCTAGAAGAATACAAAATTCAGCACTGGATTTTTGCTAACCCAAATCCAGAGATGACATCTTCTAAATTTATGCCTTTTAGAGGTCATTTTTTGACTCAGAGATGCAAGTTATCCAAAACTATGCTTTCAAAATGAAGGAGCAACTAGTTAGTCACAGTTTTTAAGATACGTGTGACATTTGTCCTGACAAGCTTTAGCCTTCAGACCATTCTGTACACAATTGGACAAAGATCCTTCATACATGACTGTACAAACTTGCTAACAAACCTGAGGAGGGGGGCAGAGAAGTTAAGAGTATAAAATAAATACAGGACAGAATTCCATTTTATACACAAATTCAAGTTACAGATTAAAGAATAATAAGAACTGTTGGTAAGGAGAGTAAAGAACAAAAATTCAGCAGCAGATAAAAAAGACAGGTGGAAAATGTAGTACATAATTGTTTATGCAGAAACTAATGGCTTCTAAGGGGTAATGCCCCATTTCCTTACAGAGATCCAAGATAAAGAGTAGAAAAGAAACCCTGGAATAAGCATCCCACAGCCATCTCAAATTTACACTTCACTTCAGCAGTCTGAATCCGAACATACAATAACCAAATATTCTTGGAAACTTAATTCTATATATTGGAGAAAAGTGCATATCATAAAATGACACGTTGACAGGATTCTCATAATACATACATTAAACTGCAGGAGACTACCTTATGCATAAGAGTAGTAGTGCAGGCTGTTCTGTAATTAGGGCTGCTGCCCTTCATAAATCTGTATCCAGACATTATATCCTTTAAAACACTCCTTCAAACAAGTTATGAAATCAAAATAAGATTATAGGCAGGCCCAATGTGCCGTTTTCCCAACAATATTTAATCATAATCTGTTGCTGACTTATCATCTCCCAGAAACAAAGCTTTCCAACACTACTTTTCAAAATCCTCTAACATTGTTTTACAGCACGTTCGTCCCTCACCTCAAAAAGTCAAGGAGGATACACAAAGAACCACATAACCCCAACTTTACCGGGCTCCCACAGATGCTACCTATCAGCCAGAGTAAGCACCACATTAAGGCACTCACATTGATTCTTCTTGCCTGAAGAATACGGTGTGAATGACCTTATTATTCAGGTCTTCACCGCCAAACGATTCCTCTTTCCATCACTAAAAGGCTCAAGGTGGAATGCAGCGTTTAACAAAAGCCCCTGGGTCATTCCTAGCTGGCCATTCCCAGGTGTGATGGGCACGGAAAAACTGTCACTAAAACCCTAACTGGGCTCAATACCTCTGCAGCCCTTCAGCCCAGTGATGCCAGGATTACAGGATATTCTCCCACTCCTATTGAAAGCTCATTAGCTGTCACGCCCATGAATTACAGCACTTAGTATTTACTGGCTACTGCTTAACTCTCTTCGTAGCTTTGCAATGAGAATTCGAGTACGCTGAAAAATTTCAGATCCAAATCACTTCAACTAATCAGGACATCCAAGGTGGTTCATATTTGTATCCAGTAGTAAAAGTTAGAGCATAGAGTTGTCTAGCCTACCAAAACTGAACCATGCTGTCAATATATACGAAAAGATTTTTATAAAATGAACTGTATGTCACATTATAGCCAATTCGAAGTTTACGTTGCTCCATTACCTGACAGCTCACTCTTAGAGAACACGGTGTCAAAAGGCCGATTTTCCCCAAAGTGTCCAAAAAACGCAACTGTATCAGCTACTTTTAAAAGCCTGGAACGCAGCACCTTGAAACTTTAAAAACCTAAAAGTATTTAAAAAGATGCGGTGCTACATGTCTTAGTGAAATTAACTCTGAGAAGCAGTAATGTGAAAGTGGCGATACAAAGACATGAACTCGAATAAACAGAGGCCACTGTAGCAAACTGACAGCACCTTTTAACTGAATAAACCCCAAACCCAGGGCATTTGTGTTGCACCCAGAGCTGAGCCTAGAGCACCTGACCTAAACCATTCAGCTGGTTAGAAGCAGTTTCACAGACAGACTTTAAGCAAGTAATACAAAATAAAGACTACGCCGTAAGGCAAATATACTGAAATATGAGAAGAAATGAAAGCAAAAAACTTAACCTAAGTTAAAAGAAGAAAAAAGGCATAGGCAGAATTATGTTTAAGGTGAGAAAGAGCAAAGTATTAGTACCAGTCTCGTCAAAATTTCCTTTATTCCTCTTAACATACAAAATTAAAATATAAACCGACAACCACTGCAGCAGACTAAGTGACTGACCCTTCCCAAATCTTTAACAAATAGTTTGTAGAACACTGCTAACAAACCTAATCCAGTACAATCCACACCTCTCAAAATTGCTGGTATTTAGTCAAATGTCTTTTTACTCACGAGAAAAGTACTAGTTCATCTTGATAGCAATTTACAGCTTGGTAAAATAAAGAGTGGCCAAACAGTACAGTTAGAAGTACTACATTTTTGATCTTCCAAGATTTAAAAGGACACAAGTCTTAACATTATCTCTGCCATAGGGACCTCTGTAAATTGAGAAATACATGCTAGAAGTTACTTAATTTCTACAAAATACTCAAACCCTTGACATCACAGTACATACTGTAAAACAAAGGCTTAATATTAGCTGCATGTCAAGCCAATGGAAGACTGTCAAAGAAAATGTGTTTCCACTGCCATTTCTTTCTGCTGAATAGCAAATTATTTGAACAAAACCTTTTGAAAAATAATCAGAATTTCATTTTACTTTTCACTTCAACAGTAAATACATATTCCTAATCTAACATTCACAAGACATACTGCCCTGTAAGATTGCTGCTTAATATTCAGCCAAAAAGCATGTCTCAAATACATGACTCCCTGTGGAAGACAAGACATGAGAAAGCAACCCCATTAAAAACTGCAGGTTAATGCCTCAATGCAAAAAGGTCAGTACAAGAGAAAAAACCCAACACACTCCCTATTCTGCTCTGGACACAGAAGATCTCTTCGGTTTCAGGTTAATGAGAAAGGGGAATCAAAATTTAAAATTAAGACTATTAGCAAAACCACTCCAATATAGCAAACACTATGGTAGATTGTACTATCTGGCAATGCACCCTAGGCAAAGTGTGCACCACTCTTTTCGGGTTTTTTCCATCACCTTCCTAATCCAGCTTTTTATGGACATCACACAAATCCACAAATCCAACATGTAGGATGTGTGCAAATCTCTTCACGTGAATGATGTGAATAATTCTTCGACCCTATGTAAAAAACAGCAATTCCTCACTTCTTTTTCTATCTCTTTCCGTCTTCCTCATAAAGTGAAACCGTCCTTCGGTACTGAAAACTCATTTAAAAACGTTTTTAAAAGAGATGGTAAAAACCAGGCTGTGACGTAGTTTGCTCTCGAGTCTACTTACAGTTTATATTATAATATGGTAGAGATAACCACATGCAGAATTATCCAACATGCGGCAGAAATTTAAAAAAAATGAATACATAATAGATGAACAGCCCTGTGTCCCGCTCCGGCCAGCCCTGCCTATATTAGGGAAGGGGAAGGGCCGGGCTCACCCCGCCGGACCNGGGCGCCGAACCCAGCGCCGAGCGCCGCCCGGGTTCCTCCTGCTGCTGCCGCGGCGGGGAGAGAGGCCCCGCCCCCAGACAGTCGCCACCAATGGCTGGGCGGAACGCTAATGATGGATGGCCATATGGCCCAATAAGCGTTGCTGCACCCTCCCCCCGGCGCTGCTGCGGAGTGCTGCCGCTCGGCGCTTACGCGAAGACGAGCCCGCCCGGAAGGCAGTGGCCAATCGGAGGGCGCGGCCGCCTTGACAGACAGCCGCGAGCACCAAGTTAGAGCGGCACACCGGCACCGCAAGGTCCGCCCGCTGCTTGCAGCCCATGGCCGCGGGCACACGGAGCGATCCCGCTCTAGTGGTAGCGTGGGGTCCCGGCGGCTTCCGATCCCTACCCCAGCCGCTCTCCCTTCACCGGCGCCTGAGCCGCTCTCCTGTTCCCGGGCGTGTGGTGTATCCCAAGCAGCAGCGCCCCGGCACCATTGGGTGCCCGCGCCAGCTCTCCTGTAGCTGCACGGCGCCCGCACCCTGGCAGGGGAGGCTGGGAGCTGTAGTCAGGGCTTGCCCGCGCAACCTCTCGCCCTCCCGGCCCCTCGTCCCGGCTTTCGCCGCTCTTCCCAACCCCGAGAACCGGCGGCACTGCCCCGTCCAGCCCGGCCTTTAGCGCCATCCTCGCTTGTCTCCGTTCCTAGCCCCGCTTCCCCCTTCCTGCCCCTCCGGCTCCCTCAGCTCGCCCGCTCCAGCAGAGCAGGGGCCGGTACGAGGCACGGCCGAGCGCGAAGATGACTTTTAACTCGCTCCTGGGGAAGAGGGGCCGGGGGAGCAGGATGGCGAGGACAGAAAAAATAAGGAAAAAGCGTTTCCCCGGCCCAAAAGCGCTTCCCGTCCGTGACCCCTGATCATGCGTCACTTCCCGGCGGCCTTTCGAGCGCGCAGCCCGCGGCCGTGAGGGGGTGCCCGGGTCGGACGCGCTCGGGGTCGGTCGCCAGCCGGGAACCAGCTGCCAGGTGCCTCCTGTTCGTCCCCAGCCCGTGTTTGTGACAGGTTTCACTTCTTGCTGTTGCTGCAGGTGGCTCATTGTATCGGGCGCTCAGGTACTTCTGCGATTGCAGCTGCAGGGACTTGCGTAAGTAAAATAAAAAACTTGCCCCCAGGCAGGTATTGAGGTATGCGCTTCCCTCCAGCGCGGTACAGCGGCCTGTGGAAACACTGTTCTATGCTGCAGAACCGTGTAATCTCCTTTGCTCCGCCTGACTGGTTTCTCTTGTAGTGTTCTTTAAAACGCTATGTTCTGAGGGGTAGACTTTCAATTCTGTATTATCCCGCTGGTGGCTCCTCAGTACGAGAAAGCCAAGGTGTTACTGGAGAGGGTCCAGCAGAGGCCACAAAGGTGATGAGGGGTCTGGAGCATCTCTCTTCTGAGAAGACACTGCGGGAGCTGGGCCTCTTTAGTCTGGAGAAGACTGAGAGGGGATCTCATTAATGCCCATTAATATCTTCAAGGCGGGTGCCAAGAGACAGGATGATGGCCATAAAATAAAATGCAAGTTCCACCTCAGCATGAGGGAGAACTTCTTTACAAAGATGGCAGAGTACTGGAACAGCTACCCATGAAGGTCTTGGATTCTCCCTCTGGAGACATTCCAAAGCCACCTGGATGGGTTCTTGTGTTACCTGCTCCAGGTGGCCCTGCCTGGGCAGAGGGTTGGATGGGATGATCTCCAGAGGTCCCTTCCAATCCAAACAAATCTGTGATTCTGTGCAATAGTTGATTAATCAATCAACCAAGATGTTCTTAGAGCCTTGAATTCCCTATTAAGTTTCATTGAACACACAGTCATGGAGCAGTTAAGACCATCAAGAGGAAATTTATGAAGCGAAACCCTTAGTGGAAAGACTCATTTGTCTTAGGCATCTGCTGCTGAGCTGCATTAAAAGGCTATACTTAGTGGCCTTTAAAAATAAGCAGTGGGTTTATATTATGTAATCAGCTTGTGTTGACAAACAGCAATTGGAAAACTTAAAGTAGTCCTTGAACTTATCATCAGTCTTGCACCCAACTTTCCAATAAAGAAACAGCCCCAGGGGTAATATCCTCAGCAAGCTGGGTCTCAGTTGCTGCCTCTGGAAGAATAAGGGCCTACAGTGAAATGCTGTATAGCAGCAGCAGTGATTAGAAAGAAATCAGGATTAGAAAGAAAAGGTTGGGTGTTTTCAAATTTTATTTTATTTTACTATTATTTGCACTGCCCTTATCCCTCAGTAGCTATTTACTTTTCCAGATCATTTGTGATTGATTGAACATGATACAAGTTGGAGCAGGTTACTTGGAAATACTGCCGATGTTGTTGCTCTCATGTTTGAACTGTCTGCTTGCTTGAATTTAAAAAAAAAAGTCTCAATGCAATTTTTTTATGTGGCAGCTCAGTTTTCTTGGAAGTTTGAGAGACTTTCTCAAAAGTTTTCCTGGAAATTATAGCTACTGTACAAATATGTTTTGAAATTTATTCTGTTTTCATTCAGTTTTGAAAACAGTGGGAATTGGTCTGCATCTAATAGTTTGTAGGTACCTTGTTGCAAAGCCCTTTCAAAAAGACTTCATCAGACTGGAAAAATTGAAATCACCTTTAGAAAACACATGGTGACTCCCACCAAATAAATGCATTTATCCTGGTGTTCATGGGTTCTGCACTTCATAATTTTTTACTGATTTTTTTATGCCTTATGAATGAATCATGATGTAGGTCCATGAATCTTCCTTATCCCTGCTATTAAGAGCATCCCTGGGATCATTTACCACTATCTAGTCCTGAGATACTTAAGCAATAAGTATGAATAGTTACTGGGTGTAGTAATTCAGCTATTGCATCCTTGATTTCCTTTAAAACACTTGAGTAAACTCTCTAGAGTTTGGGTTTTTTAACTCATGAAACTTGTGCAGCTGAATGAAGTCTCTCAGTGAAAAGCTAGGTCTCCACACAAAACCTTTTAGGTTTATTTTGTCTGAAAAAAAATGAAGCTCCAGAACTTGTGATCTAGAGGTGGGGGCACGTCGATGTGATCTGTATTACAGCACATTAAGGACACAGGAAAAAAAAGAAAACTTGAAGTTAGAGAATACATGCACTAGTCTTACTCTGTCTCCTTACATCTTCTAAATCTGCAGTGAATAGAACAGCAGATACAAACTGGTCTTCTGCTACACTGACTAAATTCTTTTTTAAAACAGCCTATTTTTATTTCTTGACATTATTACAGTGTGTACATAAATGCTCTGTCTCAAAACATAAACAACCACCACTGCCACAGTCCCTGTATATGTCGTTTTAATAGTTATTGTTCACCACATGTGGAGTTCTTTAATTATTCACCTAGTCTATAATTATTTAGCATTCATTTATATAATTATTCACCTAGAGTAAAAAAGCTAAACAAAAACTTGTATGTATCTGGGAGTTAGTGCTTTCTGTTTTGCTGCTTTCTAAGATCTGCAAAGTCAGTTCCAACCTTGTTAATGACTGATGCAGAAACATTTTTCATGGTAGTATTGCTATGTACTGGTGATTCATGCACCTCCTCTAATTCAGATTTATGCTTCTGAAACTGCATGGTTCCTATTCAGTGTTTCACTGAAAGGATCTTGTCATGATCTCGTTCAGCAGAAAGTTAATTATGTTAACATTTCATTCTCATATTGTCACTCACAACAAGCTATGCAGCGAGCTGATCAGGAGTACATCATTATCTCTGCATTTATAGAAAGGAAAATTATCACAGAAAATGAGTCACAAATGTTCTTTAGAGGTGAATCTCAGTTCTGAGTGTTGAACATGTTTGTTGGGCCCACCAATCCTGCAGCATTCTCATTGAAGCTCAGTTCTACAGAAGTGTTTAGTGTTTGTTTGTTTGCCAGCAGTCTTGAAGTACTCTAATCAACTTTTAAAATGAAAAAAATACTCAGTGGAAAATATTGTGATAGAACTGAAGTGATTGTGGCTGTTTTCCCAACAGTTAGAGTTGAAACATTTTTGTTTGCTCAACTGAGAGCTGAAGCAGGTATTTACTGGAGCTTTATGATTTTTTTTCTGTGAAATGCTTCTCTTGGTCACACAGGGGCTTTCCATCTTCTGTTAAGCAAAGCTCTGTGGTGAAGGTGCATGAAAGAGCCTGGTACTCATCACAGTACTTGTATCTGCTGCTGAATGTTCCAGAGGCCCAAGGTACAGAAATATTGTTTCTGTGAGGATATATTAAAGATTCCACTTATGAAAGTGGGGGGGAAAATTCCATGGTCAATACAATGCTTATGTCCCAACTTTTGTGTGTTGATCAGTATTTTGAATTCACTGTTCTTCCCTCACTGCCCAGCATAATGGTTGTGGTTAAACACCCCTTCTTTGTAGAAGTGGTAATAGAGGCCCAAGAAGGAATGCCTGGAAGTTCCAGTGTTGCCCTGTTCAGTTCTTCCACAATGAGAATGTCATGGAACTTGCTTGGAGGCTCATCCACAGCATTTTCTTTACATTCCCCTGAATGCCTGATGTGTATCCTGATAGACATGCCTGTAATTCACCCTGTAACCAAGAAAAGCACTTATTCTTTTTCTGTCTGCCTGAATGTCATTAGCCTGACTGCCGGTGCCAGTGACAGATCTGCCAAAATCCTCAGTTTTCTGGAATTCTACAACAGTTTAGTGGATTTCCAGAACATTCAGGTCCTGATCCCTGTCCTTTTCCCTTTCCTCATTGTCAACAATACTGACAGTTCCTTTTTTTTCCTCCATATGTGACAAATTCCTGATAACTCTTATTCGCTGTGCTCTTTAGTCCTCTGTTCTTTCCCTTTTCCTTTGTATCTCCATGATTTTAAGAAGTATTAACTGTGAGAGATTCAGAACAGGGTGCTCAGTGATTCCATGCCACATCAGAATAGTGCACATGAGGTTTTGTAGCCAAAGCTTCATCAGTGGAATACCTTCGGAACAGAGGTGTGGTTCTTTCACTGTGGCCTATGGTTCTGCCTGTTCTGCCTGCTCACCTGTACTCCATGACAGTAGAAGGAAGCTCTTGCATACTGCTGATCATGCTTTATAATGCTGGTTACTTCAACCATTTGCAGTGTTCCCAGGTCTTTCTTCCTTTCTCAGCCGTGAGTGTGAAAAAGCAGGTGACTTAGTCCTGCAAATCCTTGGTGTTAGTGACCACAGAGCTCAGCACATCCTTCTTGTGAATGTAATAGTTCATCCTTCCCATCATATCTGACTTCTTCCAAATTGCTTCAGAAATAAGTCACTATCAAAAAAATCTTGAGTGCACCAGCTCAGTTTTCCTGTCAAACCTGGTGGTTCTGCTGAGAGTCCAGGAAGCCTATTTCAGCTGGCATTCTTTGTTCCTGTGTAATCCTGCTCCTTCCACAGGCTTGAATCCAAAATAATTAGGTAATGTTTTTGCAAAGGTTTGATTCTTTCATTGTGTTCAGTTAGTGCACTGCTACTGAGCTTTATAAACTTTTGTTTACTTGTTTAGTCTATTGAAGTTAAAAGAGAACAAAAGTGAGTATTTCTGCCCTGACCCTGTCCCTTGAACAAAAATGAATGAAGAATCCACATTTTTAATCTTAAGCACACTGTGAGAATTTTTATTGATTAGTTCTGTGGTTTAAGATTGTTTTTATCTTGGGGAAATTAATTTCCTTACTGTTTTTGTTTTTTGTTTTTGGGTTTTTTGTTGTTTTTTTTCTTTTCTTTTCTTTTTTTTTTGCTTCCCCCAAAGTGGGTCTATTTTCCCCTTTTTTTCTGATTTAATTTTTAGGATTAAAAATTTTAATGTTAGTTCCATCATCAGAAGGTTAAATAACCTATCCTTTTCCTAGAACTCTCCTGAAAAATACTAAGATAATTATATTTTGATGTCCATGAGTAAGCTTGATTTGAATGGCAAATAACTTTCATTCATGAATAGAGTATTTCCTTAAATAATTATTTCATAGTGTAAAGGAAGAGACACATGCTGACCTCTTCATCCTGGAATAGTTAGAGAGAATTCTCAAAACTCAAGAAAAGTTGTGTAGATATTGATTATTTCAAGATGAAGTGATCAATATTGTTCCATGAAGCTTTATTCTGCCTCGTAAGTAAGACATCTTTCTGTTTTTTTTCCCTCAGGTTCAGCATGGCCAATGCTCTCCAGGAAAGACTTTCACTTCAAGCTTCTCAGTTAGAGGATGTTGATGCTAAGCTGTCCTTCCTGCCTGAAAGACTGAGAAAGAAGCTGCTTCCTTTTCAGGAAAAAGGCATCATATTTGCACTTCAGAGAAGTGGCAGGTAAAATTATTATTTTAGCATATATCACATGGTAAAAGCAATTACTTCAGGTAAACATCAATTAATTTTTACAAAGGTTATTCAATAGCAGCAGTCTTACATGAGTTATGTTACAGAAATCTTTCATAAACTATAAGGTAACATGTTTTAAAATGCATTGTGGAGTTTTTTGCCACAGAGGATGAAGAAATGTTTAATAATGCATTATGCAAAAAAGAATCGTAGTATCAAAGTGCCCATGTGAAAAGAGGTTGATATCAGTAGGACCATCATTTTTGTTATGTTAATAGAGAATTCTCAAAATAAGTTAATTCACATTTGATTCTTTAGTTCTTAATGGCATGGTAGAGCTGTTAAGGGAATGACTAACAGATCCTGATGCATCTGGGTGGTTTTCTATTTTAAACTTGGTACAATTCTGGCATTTAATCAGGGTGTTCTGGAGCTCACTGAGCTGCAGCAGCAGAGCTGCTTGCACTTGCAGAGTGCTCAGTTAGCCAGTGCAGCAGCTGATGGAGTAGGCATTCAACAGTTAAGTACCTGGTAAATCAAAAAACAAGGTTTATGCAGCAGAGGCTGGAAATGTTTTGCTGAGTAAGAGCCTGTTACTGAGTTACAGGGTCAAAAAGGAGGGGGAAATGCTATTTCCACATTTATAAATTTTAGGAAATGTGGGCAATTGCAGCCTAAAGCTGTGAAACTACTGTATACTATCCTTTTGGAAAGGAGTGATGTTGGGGAGGTCTGGCACAAATGGAATTACTGTAGCCTGTGTGGGAAAGATGGATGAAATTAGTTCCTCATTATTTCAGCATCTAGCTGAGGAGGAGAGGCTTGGGACCTAAGGGGGTTGCTTGTTAATGTTTGTGATTATTTTCAGGGGAAAAGAAATGTGCATCTTTTCCTCTAAAGGTGAAAAATTGTAAAGGAAATATTTACCATCAGTTCTTGCAATTATATGGAACTTTTAATCAATTAAAATTTCTTGTGATTTTTTTCAATTTTTCGATTCTATTCCTTTGGTCAAAACCCTTTAGCACTGCTGTCTTAGGGAATGAACAAACCATCTGTTTTATACTGCCAGCTTCAGTGGCAGAAGAGAAAGATGAGTCCAGCCATTCACATGAGAGCCTGAGATTTGATATGCTTTATGCTGAATTGGCATTAACTTCTCTGTGAGCACCAGTCATATCAGGCATTTTCTTGCTGCACAGACTGAGAATGAATTGATATCATTTAAATGGATAGCTAAGATTTTGGTAGAATAGACAGCAAAGCCTGTGTCAGAGTTGAATTTAATAAATCCAAAGCTCTTGGCTGCCATTGAATCTGGAATTGAGGTGTATATTTATATATACAAACAGTGAAATAACAGAAGCCATTAAAATTAAAGAAACTACACATTTAATTAGTGTAGGCTAATGGATATATTTGAAAGTGGCATAATCTTTTGCAGGCTGTTGTGTAATACTGAGGTTCCTTGGGAAGCAGCCTAACTGCAGGACTAAATAAATTTCTATCAAATGTTTCTTTTTGTTGCAGTAGTAACAATTGCATGCAAAGAGTATTCAGAAAGGTTCGGAATACCTAGTCTAATGACTCTCTGTCAAGGAGGGAATTTTATTTTTTCCATTAGGGTTATGGGTTTATGTTGGGGTTTTTCTTTAAGTCTTCCACTAACAAGAATCTTGCATAACCCAGCACTGATGGTTTTCATGTGGCAGTCATATGGAAAAATGTTCATCATGATTGGAAGGAATCTCATTCCTTGGCACTGCAAATTCTATGTGTAAGCTAGGTCTTACTGAGGAATTGTGTGCATACTCTCAGCCAGCTTCTATCTAAAGTAAAATGTGTTAAGTCAAACTTTCCCAAGGAGTATTTTTTAAATCTGTCCCTTGCTCATGCAGATCTATTTCTCTTCCTGTCCCAAAACAGAGAACAAGAGCCTCTGGTGTTTGTAGCTGAATTTTCTTATTAGTTTGTCACACAAGTCTTTCCCTTTGTGTACTCCATAATGATTTAAACCTTCTTTTGGTATTCCCAGTGGTATATTTTCTGTAGAAGTGTCTTTTCTAGTTTTAAAAATATATAAGCATAGGACTTGAAGTGAGCAATATGTGCATCTCTGCTCATCTTTCTTCTTCCCCCAGGCTATGCATTCCCTTCACAGGCATCATTTAATCCATGCTTTGCTGGAGTGGTAGGAAACTGGTGTAGAACAAGTGTTGTTGGCTGAAGAGATTCAATTAATATCATCTTAGATTAGATACACACCCAGCATGAAAAGGGATTTATTATTAGAACAAACTCTTATTTTTTGCATGGAAGGGGCTGGGAGTGAGCTATTAATTCTCTTGTCTGTTCCCAAAGCATAAAATAAATATGCTGTTGTGGTTTGTATTTTTGATTCATTGGTAAATGAATGAAAGGCTTTTCCAGTAGATGCTCCAAAGGCATTACCTTGTCTAACAGAGACTGCCTAACAGTCAGTCTAGGAAATGACAATTGTAGAGCCAACAAGACAGTGTGTGGTTCAACGTAAGCTAAGATACCTTTTATCTCACAAACATGCCTTAGAGGTAAATAACTGACTGGCTGCTTATTCCTTACTAGAGATTATTCTTCAGAAATGCACTTTGGAATGGCTGCCTAGGGATGGATACAATATATAGTCTTTATTTGTAGCCTCAAACATTAATGTGCACAAAAGGTGGGTGCATACAACTTAAGTCCATGAAGACTATTTTATTTTTATGATTTTATTTCAATGAAGGTGTAAGTTACTTTTAAAAACAGCAATAATATGTATTTATTTATTTACATGTACTTTAAACTGCCTCTTAAATAAAAATCAACTGACTTGTCCCTTCCAGGAACATGAACTGTTAGCAACAGGCTTAGGAAATACTGAGGGTTTTTTGGGGTCAGATGTGCATGTGCTGTTGGGAGGTGGAAGTGAGCAGTTCTCTGTTTGCACTCTGCTGCTTATTAGTCATGGTTTGGGCATGTGGACAATGTGGACAAATCCCCATTTCCTAAGAACCCAGGGTAGAACTGAGGGCTCACTAGGTGTTAGTGAAGAGGTGGCAGTGTTGAAGCACAATACTCTGGAAAAAGTGGTAGCAGCTTGGGTAAAATATCCAAGATTCTGAGATGTATGGGCAAATTACTCAATAGTACTGATAAGGATTGTATTCAGTCTCATTTGAGCTCACGTCTCTCTTTGAATGTTACTGATTTTTACTGCTTCTGTTCCTTAATGTCATACTTGGAAAGTCACAATTCTTTTTACCATGTATTCTTGGTTTTTATCCTCTCTTTACAAAAGTGTGT
This sequence comes from Erpornis zantholeuca, assembly GCA_013400515.1. Taxonomy (NCBI): domain Eukaryota; kingdom Metazoa; phylum Chordata; class Aves; order Passeriformes; family Timaliidae; genus Erpornis; species Erpornis zantholeuca. The sequence continues at coordinate 160,186 of VZTN01033981.1, forward strand.
AATGTCTGTCTAGTAATGCAAACCATTTGTTCACCTGAATACTCTGTAGAAGAGGCATGCTGTTGTTTGAAATTTAGCTCTCATACTACTGGATACACTAAATGCTTTATCAAGTTTTGTAATAAAAACTGTCAGCATGTGATTTGCAAGCATCATTATTTAGCATTGCTTGTCTTGTAGATGTAAAAGATGCCTTCAGACACAGATATATTCCCTTCTAAGCATGTTGGCAGAACAATTTGTTTAAGCTGGATGCAAAAGAGAACTTGGAGATATTTACCACCCGCGGGGTTTCACCGGGGGGGGGTTGTGGAGTGGGGTGCAGTTACCGCATTAATCCAGAAGCGTCCCTGGCCGGGGATCACTTTGGAGGTGCAGCTTTGGCACCAGCAGGCTGACCTTTCCTGCACCCTGGCCTAGCAACAGGCACTGTGCACACTCTCTCACCCAGCTGGGATCTCTCACGTGTTACCAGGAACAAAAGGACCAGGAGGGCTCTTTGCATGCAGTTCCGAAACAGATTCATTCTTCTAAGTAACGCAGAGGCAAAAAGGCCGATGTTGGCTAAGGTGCAGGCTTTTAAAGGGATTTGAGGGCACAGGAACAGAGAGAAGGCGGGGAGATGTACAAGCCACCTATGGAGAGAAGAGAAGGGTGGAGCGAGGGTCAAGGACCAATGGAGAGAAAGAAAAGGTGGAGTGGGGGGCCTGGTCACCCGGAGGCAACTGCACTAGCTGATGGGAGAAGTAGTTTTCATTCATTCCCTCGGGTTCCCCTGAATCCCAGAAGTTATTCAAACCCACCATTTAGAAGTCTCTCTCACCCTCGGGTCCATTGATATTCACCACAACAACCACCCCTAAAACAAGCTTTTCCATTATAATTGTGTGTTCAAACTGTTTTAACTGGGGCGATCTTATTTCCTTTATAAGCTTGAGAGGTAATACACACTAACTTACATATTCAGGAGCATGTGATTTTTAATTTCCCATACATACTGCTAGACACAGTAAAAAAAGTAAGTGACCATGGATGGCAATATCAGGATATGCAGAGTTCAGATCTGCCATTAAGAGCTATCAGTTTTAATGAAAAGGCAATTGTTTAGTTAGGCAGTCCCTATCTGGAGTAAGAAAAAGTTGTATAGTGTTTAATATGTTTTGGATAATAGGCTACTGAGAACCATTATGGCAGTGAAATCATTTGAGAATAGAGTGTGAATGTCCTCTGTTAAAATATTGAGTCAGTTGCCTGCACTTCAAAGTAGTACTTTTTCCCAATATATTGTCTCTGATTTCTAGCACATTACACAGGAGGAACACATAGGTAATTCTTTGTTAATTAAAACAGACTTTTACTTGAAAGATTATCAGTCTTTGTAGGAATTATTCCCCTTTCCCATCATCAAAGTAGACCAAAAAACCAAAGGTTCAAATCATAATTTCCTCAAAGTTTATAAACACAGCTGAAAGATTCTTCACTGGAAAGGCACAGTATATACAGTCTGCTGAGGTTTTAGTAGCTGGGCCACAGAAATGGGCAGGAAGCAAATAGAAATGTTTAGAATTCCCAGGCACAGCCATTTATAGGATGAGGAATTTCTGATATAAGTCCTATTTAAATTCTTATGCAAATTTGTACACAAATTTCTTTAACTTTCAAGGATGTAATGTCCATTGAGAAGTATGAAAGGTATAATTTCCATTTGAGTTGGGTGTCTAAGGGAGTGATAGTTTTACATTTGGGAAGCTGATAGAATAAGAGAAAATATGTTCAGTCCACAGACTCCCATAGATATTTTAGTTTGTGCTAGAGCAGTATGCTCTTTTGTCTTACACTTTTCTGTAACTATTTTTCACTTTCATTCTCATTTTTGTCATTATTACTGAGGTTGCTTCTGGGTTTTATGTTGTCTATTAATCTTTCTTTCTCCTTCTGTACAATGCAAGGAGTTACTAGTTAAGTTACCAGACCTTTTGTTTTACTTTGCTTTTATCTTTACTATTTTTGATCCATGATTACTGATTGATTTGCTCTTCCAGTGTATTTCTATTCTTCAGGTTTTTATCTTTGAATAGGAAAATAGATTTGTCTTTCAATTCCACTTTGATGCACTAAGCCTAGTTCCATGTCTACATATCTCTTACTGTCTGTATCTAATTTTTCTGTCCTTTGTTTGAAAAGTCATAGGTTTCTGCAAGTCGATGTTGTGATTAAATGCAAGACCAACTGCTTTTTACCATTGTCTATTTTTTTTTTTTTCAGAATCAGCTGCATGGTTTAAAGGAACACTTAAAAATACTTTGCAGGCTAGTGTTAAATTTCCCTGGCATTACTTCTTAGTGTTTCTCTTCTGGGAGATAAGGCATAGTTATTTTCAGTTGAGTTTTACTTTACTATTTTCATTTCTGTTATAAATCTTCACAACACCACTCACTTAGTTTACTGAATATCTAAGTTTAAAATAAACAAGAAGCACATAATTTCATTTACACAGTGAAAACATTGGCCATTAATTTCAAAAGGAAGAAAAATGTAACAGAAATACTTGACACGAAGAGTTCATATGTTATGGAGCTATAGCTGTTTGATTATCAGTGTACTATCAGTATTTATGCTGATATCAGTAATTTATACTGATAATTATCCATATTTATGGAGAACATCTGTAAGAAGAATTTTTCTTCAAGTTTTATTCACATTGGGCCATTTTGTGCTTAATAAGTTTCTGGAAATTTTAATGAGCATTCTGGCTATTTCCTTGTAAGCACAGAACAGTGACTGTCATTCTTAGATGGTGCAGGTAAGGATGTAGAACTGCTGTAAGCACCAAACAGAATATCCTGTAATGGCTCCAGCTTTTGTAGTATCATTGCTGTGAGTCTGCTGTTAATTGGAATTCTGGTTATTAAACTCACAACCAATTTGATCTTAAGGTGGGGAAATTAGAGTTCAACATGAAGATTATCACAAACAGGCAAGATGAAGTTAATCATGCTCTCTTTTGGGAAATCTACTTATTCTCTCTGGTTTTGTCACACTGACTCCAATAGAAGCCAAATTACTTAAATTCGCATGTTAGAAAAAGAAATTACCTTCATTTTTTAAAATCATATGAATATGTATGAATATTTATTTAAATGTTTCATTTTTAATTTAATTTGTACTTGGTGGCTTGGAGCATCAAGTGTCATCAACATGTGTCTCCATTATTTGTAGAACTTGAGATCAGGCTGGAACAAAAATAATTGTAACTTTTCTTGTGGTTTCTGTCTCTAGTCTCAGTAGTTTGTCGTTAGATAGCCTGAAAGAACTGTTTGAAACAAGGCATAAGTCTCTTGCTAGAGTAAGAAAGAAATCATCTTTTATTCCAATATATTCAGAAACTCAGATGTATAAAATTATAACAATTTTGTGATAAATGTGGGTCCTTAAACCTGCATTATAACAGGTGAGCTATTATCTCTAGTCTTAGAGAACAAGGCATAGAAGTAATCTCTGGGGAAAAAGAATGGGGAGGGTATTTAGTGAATATAGAGAGGATCAAACAGTTAATACATTTCAGCTCTGAGGGTTGGAGAAAGGTTTCATTTTTTTTTAAAGACGTTGGTTTGTAGTGATTCAGAGTACATTTCACATTTGAGAAGTGCCAAGGAAGAGAGGGATGAATAAATGAAGATGCTAGCTCACAGAATGAGGTTCAGATGCAGGAAGTATGAATGAGAGACTGAGCCAAATTCTGCAGAGCTTTCATAGCCAGGGAGGCTTGTTTGGAAGGGATGCTGGAGGAACTGGGAAGCAATTCAAATAGAACAAAAAATGCATTGTCAGTAAGTGAATGTAGGATATAATTCAGGAGAAGGAACTATGTGGGGCAAAAAAGAAAAAAGAAAGACTTAAGAACAGAAAAAACCCAATGGTAGAAATACTAGAATTTACCTGGGTTTAAATGTGGACTTGTAGCAGCAGGAATAGAGAAGAAAATGCATATTTTAGAAATGCAGGGCACAACTTTTTAGAATGGAAGAGGAGACCCAAAAGAAATAAAGACTACAAGTGTAGGTAGCAGGTTGTCAACAGTGACAGAGGGAGGGGAAAGGGGAAATGAATTGGCACTAGCTGTGTGCAGGGAAAGTTTGCAGCAATCCATGAGCAGAAGTTGGTGTGTTTAACCACAAGCACCAGGGAGAGGACAAATGGGAGGGAGTAGTGTTGAGTGTGAGACAAGTGACTTTAGTGAGAGTGAATAGAAGTAAGGTCTTAAACGAGTATGAGTCACATTCTGACTGACTTAATGCAAGTTGGAAGAGCAAGGCAGAAGGGAAAACTGCCCCAGATCACCAGGGAATGCAGAGTTTATTGGGAAAGTAGTGATAAGTGTCTGAATTTCATTGAAAGCCATTAGACTGCATACTAAGGAAGACTTTCTACTGCTGCTCGCAGGTATTTCAGTCATGCCAGTTAACAGCAAGGGTAATGTTTGCAGCCTAGATTATCAGCAGCTGAAATGAGTTGACATTATTCTGTTTTCTTGCATTGAGTCAGCTGCTAAACACATTTGTCTCAGAAGCCAGTGACTGAATAGGTAAAGAGTTTTCACTATCACTATTGAGTGTCTTCTTGGCTGGAGGTTTTTCCACTTAACAGTTCCATTAATACATTCTAAAAACCTATTGCATGTCTGAGCTTAACCTTCAACTTGACCGCTTTGTTATGTGTTATTCCACACATCTTTGCCAAAGCTAGAATACCAGAACATGTGGTCTGAGAGCTTTCAAATATTAATAAAACATTTCAGGTGGGTTTTTCAGTCATAAATTGAGGAGTGTTGGAGAAAAGCATAAGACACAACCATTCTCCTCTGCACTCCTTTTCAGAATCATTAACAATGCAGATGTGGCAATTTAATGCATCTGATGTTAAATCAAAGGTTGGGGTTTTATTACTTAGAGGTTTTTTAAATACCTAATGTAGTTCAGGAGCAAGGGTGAGGTCTATCTTATATCTTCTGGAGCACTATTTTTGGTGAAACACCCCTGATTATTTTTGCAAGGGAGTCGGCTCTCTTTGTTCTAGTTTTAGGACTGCGTGCTGTGATTACTGACACAAATGTAATGGTTGCTTGTGCAGTTTTATATAAAAATGTTCTAAGTTCAGATTCCTTAAATAACCCTTGGTTAAGATGTTAGTGCTGAAGTGTTGGCTTGTGAGTAGGAGGTAAATTATATGTTGTAGTGTTATATAAAACTGACTCACATGAGTAGGTGAGAATCCCAAGAATATCAGGACACCCACACTAGTGAAAGAAAGACTCAAGCTTCCTCTGTACAACATGTTCCAAAGCCTGCATTAACAAAAAACAGCTTTAATTTGCTTGAGTAGTAACAAAATTTTTCAGTGTTTTAAAAAATGAAGTGCTACTGCTTTGACTGTTTGCCTTGGAAAATGCATTTGAAAGGGAAAGAGTTTGTTCTGCAAAAGCTACCTGCAGTTCTAAGTGTTTTTTCCTGGATAAATAGCTGCTGAAAATCAACCAAGAAGTTAAATTATCCCTACAAGCAAGCAACAGATGTATTGGATTGCTATACCCCTTTAGCTTTTAGTCTACCATGTAAGGAGGCACAGCTCTCTAGAGAGGATATTACTGCAAATATTTCTATAGTTACAAGAAACCTCTAACACCAGCTGTTTGACTTGGTAGGATCCTTGGTTGTACAGACCTTCATTCCAGAGTGCTGTTAATCAATATTCCTCCAAGAGCAAAGTTCAAAATGAAATTATTTCTCTTTACAAAAATACCTTGCTGCAGTAGCTATAATTAATATAAGAAACTTTAGCTGTATTGTTTGCATGGTTAATAGCTCTGACATTTCAAAAGGGGTGACCTGAATGTAACCCAGACACACAGAAATAGAAATTATTTTCATTTAAATGTTTGTTCTTCCCTGAAATTCATTTTATAAAACTGTGTTAGCATTAACCTCCTTCTGATGCAGACTGTTTTTTATAGCTCTATGACATATGCCTCATGAGTTTAGCCTCAGTTTCCTTCTGTTTCTCCAATGAACTCATCTGCATGAAATTTTAAAGATCTGCTTGTCCTTCTGCTTTGCAAAGTTGATTCCAATCTTCTTGACATCAACACAACCAGGAACTCTTTCTGTGTTTTTTGAGGTTTGAAAAATTATTCTTTCTGTCCTTTTAGAGGCAGAGCTTTCAGAGGGCTCTATCAGGAGTTTTGGGTTTCTTTCTTAGATCCTTCACCTGTTTTTTTGCTTACTGAAGGTTTCTCTCCAAGGTTTGCTGTAGTAAGAATGTGTAAATGCACCTTTGCCTGGTGCACCTTTACGAGGTATCAAGCATCAAGCCTATTCTGATAATGCTGAAAGTCTGGTTCTGGGGTTCTGACTCATCCAGCTTTGGGTGGTCCCTTCAACTCTGGGATTCTCTACTTGCAGAAGAAAGCTGAGGTTTGTGTACAACCTCAGGTGCTTGCATTTGTTGTCTTTAGTGAACAGCAGTAAGGTTTTGGACCTGTGTGCACCTGAGGTGCACCAGCACAGCAGACCTTGCTCTCTGTAGGCATGTTTGCTCCCCAGGGTGCATCCTCACGCAAAGCTCTGTGTTTGCTTGATAAAAGAAAAGGGTAGTTTTATTTTTAGGCTAATACACCTCAAAGTGCTAGTGCTGTTATAGTCTAGTGGGGGCCCAAGCTATGGTTCCCTTCTATTTATGAAAGATCCTACTGTGTCCAAAGGCCATTACTAACCCCACACTGCAGAAGGGTTATGAATAGTAGGAAGGTTGTAGCAGCATGTGCAGTGCATCCCAATGAGATTCTGCTGCTTTCTGCTAGGAATAAAATAGCAGATTTCCTTGATGAATGGACAGAGATTCAAACACAAGCCACAGGATTCGCTCTGAAGAAGGGAAACATTTAAAGATTAGATGGGAAAGAATCTAAAAGAATTTCTCATTGACTGGTGCTTTTTTGCACGGTTGGACTTTGCTGCTGAGAGTAAGTGCAACTGCGACATCTCAAATGATTTTTTTCCATGCTTTTCTGAAACTTTTGACCGTGTGGGCTGAGCTTAAAACAGGATATGAATCTGCGTATCATAGCTCTGATTTATATTCTTGGATAGAGCTATTATTAAGGTGTCATATGAACAGATGGGATATGAATGATGAAGCTCAGATTGGGTAACTACCAGTTGAGAGGAAATGACTAATTGAACTTCAGAGAACAAGAAGTCTGTCTTCTTGCAGTCAAAATATGTGAAACAAAAATACATATTTGTCCCTTCAATGTAGCTGAAGATCTGTTTCTTCTGCTTTGACAGCATGGAACCTTTATGTCCATGTTGGCAGCTTGTCTGACTGCAATAATATAGAACATACTGAAGTTTGTTTTAACTAGAAGCATATTTTTAAGGTTATGTAAAGTATTGCTTTTTAGCACCTTAGTGCAACTAACTATTAGATATCTTGTTAAGTTCTGTATGATGTGGGCTATAAAGATGGGGAAGTTCTTTAAACTTCAAATCTAATTGTTGTGATTACAAACTGGAAACATTTTATGATTTTCCTCTCAGTAAAGTAAGCTGTTTTTCATAGCCCCGGAATCAAATGAAAAAAATTTGGACTTTTGTTATCTTTTGTAACTACATTAAGCAGGCATCTTTAGGATTCTTATTTGAAAACTGTGAAAGCTACACAGATGAATGCTTTAAAATGCATTATGTCATAAAATAAATGGAATATCCTCCATTCCCACTTACATTAGTTTTATTAACTTCAACCTGTTTCATAAACTCAGTCTTGTGTGCTGTGTCAAAATTTTATCAAGTGAGTGTCAATAATATTAATTAAGTGGCATAAATTAGCAATTTAAAAACTGTAGCAGTTCAGGAATTTGAGTCTGAGCAGTGTGGATCCAAGCAGTGATTCATGTCACTAACTGTATAATCACAGAGAACTTTACACATTCAGATAACTCTAACTGGAGCTTTAAAACCAATTCAGTGCACTTGATTGGTCTCAATCTGCCATGTGTCTGGTTGAATTTTAAATGCTGAAAAATGGATGGATTGCAAATACAGGAAGAAAATCTCAACTACTTACGACAAAGCAATTTCGTCATTGCACAGGAGAAGAGAGTGAATACTTGCTAGCAAAATATCACTATCCAGCTTTAAGCATAGGGCTGTTCCTGTGGCTCTGTTTCTATTGGTGCTGTAGAAATGAGGAAGATAAAACTGATCACTTAATGTAGCCTCCGTTTGCAGAGTGATTATGGGTAGGTAAAGTGATGGCAACTACTTTGTACTTCACTTCATTTACCAGCAACAAAATGATGCATTTCCATAAATATTTAAAAATCATTGTTATTGCTGCTACGTAAGAAGTTTAACTTAGCACCTATGCAGTGGAAGCTAATAGACATGAAAACAAGAGATACTCTGTAACACCAAAGATTTTATGAGTACACTCTGAAAAAGAGTGCAGAAAGAAAAACAGAACAATTTCTTATTTGTCAGCAGATAAAGTCATCAGTGCTCAAGTGGCTACAGTTCACTCTAAGGAAGAAATCTAGCTTTATGGAAAAGGTGTTCCTGTGGCTGACATACTTTTAGAGTTGGTGGGGTTTTATTTGCTATTCAGCTTATAATTGTCAGAGCCATTTGTAAATCACTCTGAATGTCTTCATTTTTTGCTTGTTATCCTGAAAGGAAGAAGGAGTGTCCAAATAGTTCACCTATGCCAAAGAACAGTGCAGGTGGATCTTACCTATTCTCACTTTGTTTTCTGTGTGTCTGAACTGGCATAATTAACATTTCACTATTTATGCAATTCTACTAAAATTTAAGTTGATTTACTGAGAAATACTGTATTTATCAGGAGACTTTGGCAAGGAATACTTTTATTTCTGTCCTCTTTACATAATTTTCTTGCTACCAGATGCAGCTTGGTTATTGTTATATTTGTACTTCTGCTCTGATATTTTTTTAATAAATAATCTTTATTGTTGAGGAAGGTCTGTGGTTTATTCTTGAGCTGTCTCTGCTCTGTAGCTGCTAGCTGTAGTCCTACCCATTTGCTGCATTTGTGTAAGGAGTACTACTGCAACAGTAGGTTATTGTGCATTCCAATTGATTTCAGGCCTCAAACTGTTTTTTAAAAATGTGATTATTGTACTGAAAACAGCTGGCCTCAAAGAATCTGCAAAAAAGAAAGACTTGTTTTGTAAACTTCAGTTCAAGCAATTAACAATGAGTATTGAATGGCAAAAAAAATCAGTCTTTGAGCAAAAACTGACATTATTTTTAAATTAGAATTGTGTGTTAGTAGTTCTCAAATAAATGTCTGCCCAGCTGCAAATCACAGACATTAAGGCTCCACAATTATGAGTTGCCACTAAAAATAATTTTCTTCCTGCCTTTTTTCTCCTTTGTAAATCTGTGCAGACTCAGGGGCTTTGTTTTGTTGTATTTTCTTCCTTTGTTTTTATTGCTCCATCCCTAACAGCTGGGAGGGAAAGTTGCAAAGCGATTGCAAATAGATAGTTTGTTGCTTATAAAAAAATGACGTTGTGTAATGTGATAGATGAATGCTTCAGGATTGGCTTTCACAGATTATATGTTGTATGTAATGTTATGTCTGTAATTAGTTGATGATGGTTAACTATTGGTGTATCTGAAAAACAAGGTTCACTCTCTTAGTAGGATTTGAAAGGTTTAATAAAAGGACAATAGGAGACAGAAATAAAGCAAAGAGTTAAAATGGCCAGGTGCTTGGTATGCTGCTAAGAGCACAACCTAACTAAGAAAACATTTCTTTAAATGTACCAGCATGTTGCATATTCACAGGCTCTCATGCATGATTCAAACATTCCTTTTTAGGTGCTTTCTTGGTTTCAAGCTCCCCCCAAACCTGCCTCTATTTCATTTTTTGTGGTTCTGTTCTGCAGCTTGTCACTCCACTCCCTGATCAATAAATCCTTCTTTCGGGGTTCTGAAGTCTGTCACCGTTATGTTCATCCAGATAATCCAAGAATATGGGGAATTTCCTTGACTATCTTTGTTATTCTCTGAGTTAGGTACATGAACAGGAGATACTCTGTAACACCCAAGATTTTATGAGTAGAGTCTGAAAATGAGTGCAAAAAGAAAAACAGAACAATTTCTTACTTGTCAGCAGATAAAGTCATCAGTGCTGAAGTGGCTACAGTTCACTCTAAGGAAGAAATCTAGCTTTATGGAAAAGGTGTTCCTGTGGCTGACATACTTTTAAAGTTGTCATACTTTTTATTTGCTATTCAGCTTCTAATTGTCAGAGCCATTTGTAAATCACTCCGAATGTCTTCATTTTATGCTTGTTATCGTGAAAGGAAGAAGGAGTGTCCAAACGCCAAAGAACAGTGCAGGTGGATCTTACCTGTTCTCACTTTGTTTTCTGTGTGTCTCAACTGGCATAAAAGAAGCACTCTACATATCATGCTATAATATTAAGAAAGGTGTATATATATATATCTCACACTACTATTTCTAAGAAACTACATTAACGCAGCAAAGTTTTCTAACATTACACATACAGCATTAATTTTGTGGAAAGCCAATATTATAATGTGTATTAGAACAGTGTAAATTAGGGTTGTTGTAATATTTGTTGTAAAGGTTTGCACTAACAGAATGGCCGATGGGCAGCAAGGTGGGGGGAGAAACTAGAACCGCCTTGGAAGGTTCTAGGAGGTGACAATGAAACCAGGGCCGTGTGCTGTCCAAAAAGTGAGCATGGTGTGAGTGGGTGGGCCTGGGGAGGAGCCAGAGTGATCAAACTGAGTGTGCTCTGAGTGATCAAACTGAGCACGGTGGGAATGGGTGGGCCTGGGGAGGAGCAGAGTGATCAAACTGAGCACGGTGGGAATGGGTGGGTTTGGGGAGGAGCACAGTGATCAAACTGAGCACGGTGGGAATGGGTGGGTTTGGGGAGGAGCACAGTGATCAAACTGAGCACGGTGGGAATGGGTGGGTTTGGGGAGGAGCTCAGTGATCAAACTGAGCGTGCTGTGAGTGGGCGGTCCTTAGGGGGGCGGGTCAGCTCCTGATTGGTCAAAAGGATCCTGGTGCCTTTGAGTGACAACCGAGCGCTATAAAACCTGCAACACTGGCCTCGTGCCTCTGGCCTCCAGCGAGGGCTGTGCACCCAGCGCTGTAGAACTCTGGTTTTATCAACTTTGTCCCTCATATAAATTTTTTTTTTTTATATAAGTGTGAAATTTTTTCACATGTAAGAATTACATTTTAATTAATTTTTTACCTCAGTTAAAAGAAATTGCTGAAGTTATTAGACACTGGAATTTATACTAACAGGCAGAGCGAGCAAACACCAGTATACTGTGTTTCTGAAAATATCAAACATATTATCTTTTTTTGGCCAGCTACACTAACTTCAGAGTAGCCACCACTAAAGCAACAGTTCTGTATTACTTGAAAAGATTTGAATCAAAATACAGAATGCTTATGTCTTGATTTGTTAAATTTTGTTAAAGACATTAATACCTGGAAGATCTTTCCCATTTTTTCATGGAAGGAACATTATATTTGACTTACATGGTGCAGTGGGTGCATATGGAATCACAAATGGTTAATATGCCTTTAAGAAATGTGTGTCAAAGATGGCATTTAATGTTTACAAAACGTAAATATGCTGAACAGAATTTACTGTTTATGACTGGGGACTTGGAGTTGTCTTTGTCTTTACACAGAGTGGCATTGCCAAGTGACTCCAAAATGGGCAAAAACATCAAATTCATTTTCTAATACTTCAGCTGGTACAATTGGTGGGGGAGAGGGAATATCTGCTTCTATTTCAAAACAAATGTGACAGCTCTGGAAATCACATTTTTAGAATGAATCTGACATATAGATAATCCTTAATCACGAAGCAGCAAAAACATTGCTGTTTCCAAAAGACAAAAGAAAATTGAAGACGCACTTCTTGTCTTGGAAGTGTCTCTTACGATTACTATTAATCTATCTCAGGACTTAGGCAGAAATTCAGTTTTGCAATTGGAAGTTCTGCAGTAATGCCAGGAAATTCAATAAACATTTTTAGAATAATTGTCATATGTGTTTTTAGTTCATACCAAATTCACTTTCCGTAGGTGACATCTGGAGGAGTTAAGTCACCTTTTTTCCTTTCATTGGTTCAGTAAATCCAGAATTTAAATTTATAGTAAACAATTTGTAAGTATTGGTTTATGTATTATATTTAGTATTAATTTCTGCTTTCCCCCCCCTCCATTTGTGTTTCTTATTTAGGTGTATGATTGCTGATGAGGTAAGTGATATTCCTGTTCCTCTAACACCATTTTTTTGTGGTCTTAATGCACTTTGTCCAGATGTGATTTTTTTTGTTGGAGAGGTGTGGGCAGAAAGGCTGGTAATGAGAGAATCCTAATTCCTGTGGTAGTCAGCAGACATTCTGAAAATACCTAAGTGAGGAAAAAATTGAAAGCTGACAGAAGTTTAAAGAATCCTTGAGAAAACTTAAAAGGTTACTTTTAATTGCAGGTTAAATCTCCTATATTGTTACGTTTTAGAAACACTGACTCAGTTGACTTTTTAAAGTTCTTTGTAATGTATAAGTAGCTATTTTTAATGGATTTTTCGACATTCCTGGTCCAAAGAGATTTTTAACAGATATGGTTTCCAAAGATAAATTTTTTTAAGTGCACTAATAAAGTAGTAACAGTAAAATTAATTGTGTCCATACATTTGAAAATATATGTTATATTCCATAATAGGGAAGTCTGAGTCCAGCATTTCTTCCAACAGATAGAACATTTTTGTAATAATGTTCTTGATGTGTTGTCAGTAAAAACAACTGTTTTACTGTTGTCAGTAAAACCTTTCTGAAAAAGACAATTGCTATAGTCCCCCAATTCTAATTTGGGTTTTCTTGACACACTGAGAGGGAGAGGGAGATGGGTTATTGGGATTTAAGCATCTCCTCATACTATAAAAATCTCATTACATCTGGAGATAAACTGTACTGGCACAGAATGTGAAATATCTGGGAACTGTGGAGAATACAGAAGTATTCAGGGGAAGAGAAAAGGGGAGCTTGGGAAAAATCAAAGTATCAGCAGTAGCTGGTTTTTCATTAAAACAGTTTATTTCTCTCCTTGAACTAGAAAATGAACTGTGCATAATTATGTTAGCAATAAAAAGTCCTGGAAGATACATTTATTCAAAACAAATAATGTATATTTTATAATGACAATAGGTGTGGCACTGGAGGAAGTATGGGGCCCTGGTGTGTATCCTGTGCTTTTTGAACTATCTATAAAATAAGGAAATGTCATAAAGTTAAATATCAAATATTTTTCCCCCAAAATCACAGCCTTAATGTCATCCATTTGCATGCTGGAGAAAGATGGGTTTAAATCAAAACCCAAGACCATATTTTCTCCAGTTTTTCTACTTTCTCACATTCTTGTGACCTAGCCTGGTGCTGGGATCTCCATCCAGCCATGGGTGTCCTGGTGCCAGGAGCGCTGCTTTTATTCCATATTCATTTTGACTCAGTGCCTGGGTTAGCACTAGGGACTGCACAGCCTGAGTGAGGGAAACAGCCATGGCAGCAAACTAAAAATTATTGTTATTTTGGTGGGGTTTTTTTCCACTTGGATTTTTCAGATGACCTAAGAACTACAGGTGGCACAAGGGGAGCTTGCAGGAAAATTTTAATGAAAACTTGGGAATTTTGAATGAAAACTGAGCATCACAGTAGCTTTCTTATTATTTTCTTTCTAGTAATAGTAGAAAAATTAATTGTTTCCTTTTGTACTTGAGAAATCTCTTTATTATATCATTACATCCGTCCATTTAGACTCAACACTAGAGATGTAAGTTGTTTTATGTCTCATTACTGTGAGTAGTTAGATAGCAACAAAATATCCACTGGACTCCATGAAAAACCTGCACAGAGTATTTTAAGCCCATTGCTTTGATGTTTAACAGGAGTTGGGAACTATCTCTTGCCGTGTGAACAAGTAGAGAAAATGTATTCATTCTTTGATAAAATCGGGGGGGAGG
>VZTN01033981.1:174329-301333 GCA_013400515.1 Erpornis zantholeuca
TTTTTAAACAAAACCCTAAATTCTGAATCTTATAATCATTTGTTGCCATGATTATTCATAGATGGGAGTGTTCCCACCTTGACAGTATGGAGCAAGTACTTTCCTGTTAAATATAGATCTGTGTGTTGAATCTTCTCCTTGCCTGCACATCTGAATTCTCACTGTCTGGGCTTTCTCAGCTGTGTTACAGGCCAAAGAGAAACCATCAGTTCTGGTGAATCAGAGCAGTAGTTTCTTTTGTTGACCCACTGGGTCAAAACCAGAGCTCTCTCCACAGGTCTTTGTTCCTCCCTTGCCTATGCAAGGTGATTGAGGACAAAAATGTTTTTGCTGTAAGAAGGCATCCTATATATTTCTTTCCTTCGCATGGTCTTTAAAAAATGGTTTTGGTAGCTTAACAAGTTAAAGAGTTTGACCTTTTTATTAAGACCCTGAACTGAAAATCTTCTGAAATGAATGGAAATGCTTCTTCTGACTTTGACGAGCTAACCAGATATAACACATGTTTTAATCCATTTAACTAGAGACATCTTGTTTTATAAAAGATGATCTGTGGTAACAAGGTGATAATTAAATACATACTATGTAAGTAGCTCTTTGACTGGGTTTCCTTTATTTGGTTCTGTCTTTGCAAATTCTTTTGGGCTCTTCTGAATAGAATATCCTTTCTAAGCAGAGACTTCTGGTTTTGATGTAATTCTTTTCTTTTTTTTTCCCAGATGGGGCTAGGAAAAACAATTCAAGCAATTGCCATTTCATATTACTATAAAAATGAATGGCCTCTCTTAATTGTAGTGCCTTCTTCTCTGAGATATCCTTGGGTGGATGAGATAGAGAAGTGGATTCCAGAACTCTCGCCAGATGACATTAGCATCATTCAGAACAAAACTGATATTGGGTGAGTGGAGTTTGTTATACTTCTGGAGAAAGGCTTGCTCACCACCCCCTGCTCAAGCAGGGCCACCCCCTGGAGTATCAGATACCCACTCTGGGATATCAGCCTCTCCTCCCAGTTCTGTGTCATTGTATTAATAGCAGTTACTGATTTTCTTTGAAGTTGAGAGATCTGCTTTTTGCAAAGTAGCAAATGCATGTCTGCTGAAAATTAGATTGCTTCAGTGTGTCTCAAATGGAACATACACAGTTATTTCTCAACTCTGATGAATTCATTAGCTTCTGTAAAACATTTTTGGAGAACTTCTGGTGTACGTTACAAAATAAGGAAGTAATTACTGTTAGAATTCCATTTAGCGCGCTGAGAAAATTTGTAAGTTCGAATAAGTAATCCCTAAATAACTGAAAAGGTCATCATGACCTACGCTTTCTATCTTTAGACTTAATAGCATGAATTCATCAGAGAGCCTATGTCTTGGGTGTTATTAGAATAACTCTATTACCCTGAGTTGTGTTTTTAGTCTGCTTTACTGTAAATGACTTGGTTGATCTTATGGTAATGTTTAGATGTTCTAAAACTTCGATGTGAGGGAGACTGATCTTCATGTTTTCTGGGAGTATTAGAGAGTGCCTTGACTGCCAAGATGTGCTGCTTGGAACCTTCCTGGTAATCACAGAAATCCATCTGAAAATGCATTTTGAAAGCTTCAGCAAAGAGTAATTCCTACTGGTAGTTAAAATTTATCATAGGAATATGGAAACTAAATTTAGTGTCTTTTTTTAAAGGTATTTATCTAAAAGGCACTCAGTGCTTAAAGTACTGGATGGAGGAAGGGGAAATGTGGACTAGGGAAAATGATGGGAAAATTAAATGGCAAATGAAATTCTGTTCTTTTAAGATCTTCCTTAACCATTATTACTTACTTTTATTCAAAAACAAGGAAAGATGAAAACTTGGGTTTCTGTTCATTTAAGTCCCAGGAGGTTTCCTAGCTATAAATGAGGTTGCTGTTGAACTAATTAATATTTTAACATTAAAACATGTTTTCTGCATTTGTAAGAAAATGGAAAAATACAGCTGCCAAATTTGGTTTAGCATTTTGTTAAATTCTGCTTCCATATGTTAAACTTTGATTTCTCTCAGTTTAGTATTTTGCTTTTCTTCAAAACTTCAAGAACTATGCTTACTTGAATGTTGTTTAAGTTCTTGATTAAAACAGGTTAAAATATACTTAGGCATCAAGTTAGGTTTGCAATTTCTGACCAAATTGAAAATGGAAGTTTCTTGAATAAATTGGTTCCACTAAAATAAATAAGTTTATTTGTAATTTTTTAATGTACCCTTCAGAAAGGGGTTTCTGGTTGCTTTCCTGGTTGCTACATTTATCTGTACAGTGACAGACAGTGCCAGTGCTCAAACCACTGCCCCTTCCATATCCAGGAGCACGAATGTGTAGGTACATTTACTTTTTTCCTCTTAAATCCTCAAGGAAACTTCATCTTGCTTGGTTTCTTGATCTCTTGCTACTGGAGAACAAACAGAAATTATGCCAGCAGAGCAGTGGTGTCTGACACATGGGCAGAGCAGCAATGATCCTTATTCTGGTGACTGGTGTGTCTCACAGCTTTAAGAGCTTCTGTGCTGCTCAAAGGCTCCTGAAGGGCCACAGTGCTCTCTAGTGATTTTAAAATAAATTCATGCCTCGTACATGTATACATCTTTACATTTGTTATAAAAAGTCCATTTTCAGTTAAGTACTGATTTTTCATCTTGTGCCTGCTTCCAGTGTTTTTGTTTTTTTCATGTTCTGTTTGAGCAAAAAAGCTGGGTAACAGCTCTGACAGGAATGTTTTTTCCATGTGATGAGGTTCAGCCCAGACTGTACTTTCACAGTGCCCAAATACTCAGGGACAATCTGGTTTATCTGCTCAGGCTGCTGGTGAGGGGACTCTTTGTACCCAGAGCAGTAGAAATCTTGCACAGACATCATTACTTCAGGTGCTGATAAAGATCTTGGCTTGTGATCTTCTTTTTGACCAGAAATTGGATTTTTTCCTATGGAATGCCCCTGGAAAGGAACACAGGGTGAAGCAATACATCCAGATAAAATAAAATTCCTTTGAAATGCAATGTGTGTCTTCTGAAAATAGTTATGAAATGTGTGTGGTTGATTAGTGTGAGATGTTTTAAACACCAAAGCTGTTTTTGTTAGCCTCACAGCCCACTTGTCAATCAATCCAGAAGAAGACATATGTACCTTCTGAGATTAGCTTTTATAATCTCTCTCTTACAATAATTGTCCTACAATGGAAATCTGCTAAGAAAACTTGTGGATTTTCTCTTTCAGGAGAATATCAACAAGCAAAGTAACAATTCTGGGGTATGGGCTGTTGACATCTGATGCACAGACTTTGGTAGACACTTTGTACAGGCAGAGCTTTAAGGTGGTTGTGATTGATGAGTCACACTACATGAAATCGAGAAATGCCACCCGCAGCAAGATTTTACTGCCAATTGTGCAGAAAGCTCTCAGAGCTGTTCTCCTTACTGGAACTCCTGCTCTAGGAAGACCTGAAGAGGTATTTGACATGTGTTTTGTTTTTGAGGATGGTATCAGTAATAAATGAACAGTTTTGTAGTTTGGTTGAATATATTAAATTTCATGCATTATGACATTAAAAGGTGCACTAGCTGCATCAGGAAGGGCAAGTACAAGAAACTAAACCAATGTCTTTTTGTTTGAGTTGGCTTTACAAACTTGGTTCAGTCTTGTGCACAGGTGACTTGAGACAGTGTTTCTGGTAAGAAATTAATCTTGTATGTAACAGACTGTTGGGTGAAATAGAAAGTTAAGTGCCCAAGCAGAGAACTGCTTGTTTCTCCTGGGTGAGGGAGTCTTGTATTAAATCTTCTACCTCATCATCTGATAAAGAAAGCCCTTAGTTTATCACTGGTCTTTTGAATATTCCTAATGTTCACTTAAGTGGAACAAAATGTAGGCTGTGCTTGGTGCACATCCAGAATGACAAATTTTCCTTTGAAGGAAGTTCAGCTTATGGAATTAGGGAGGACCAGAGAGGTAACAAAAACCCTCTTGCGTTCTATACTGGACCCGAGGCCTTTATTGATCAAATCTAGGGAAAATGGAATATGAGAGCTGATTTCTATTCAGAACTTAAAAGAGTTATATAAATAGTATTTACACAGAATTCCTCATTGTGTAAATAGAACTTATGCCAAGACCCTTTATGAATTTAATTTGTTCAGAGGAGTGATAACTTGAGGAAGATTTCCATGGTATGGAAAAGGGCTTGGTATATCATGAGTACTTACTGAAAACTTTAAAACAAATATTTATGTTTATGGGTGGTGATAATTATTATAACTTCCTATACAAAGACATTGCAACCAACCCTGGACAGAGAATTGAAGATACAGTGTTATACCTTTGTATAGTACATTGATATTGAGACCACTATCATTGTTAAAGGTCTTTAAAGGAAATTCCATACAAGCTGTCCTTGATCACAGCAATGGGATCACAATTCATGACCAAATGGAAAATAGTTTGGGACTTTTTTTTTTAGTGATACTGAGGTGCTTTAATCAGTTTTGTGTCATAAGCAGAATCTTTGTATAAAGTCTTTAAATGTACAGAAAATGATCTTAGAAGCCAGGAAGCTTTGACAGTGTAACACCTTGTAAAGTAGGATTCTTCCTGGTGAAGGTCATCTAAACTGCTATTTACCTTCTGTTACTCAGCAGGGGAAAAGGTGTGAAATTTCTGGTCTGTACTGATACTCTCCATTTTTTTAAGTAAAACTTGAGAACTGAGAGGTTTTTCATGTATTGTAGGAAGAAGACCACTCATGCAAAACCTGCACTGAAGCTTTGCAGAAGCCAGTGTACCTGGCTATTGATAAAAATTGTATTTTTGGGAATAACTTCATCTCATCCATGCTTTCTTGTACAATGTGAATCTTTTCCAAGCTGTCAGTGCTGTTATAGTGTTCTGAGTGCTCTGTTCTTTGAGGGCTTTCCACAACTGTCCTCTCTGAAGACTTCTGTATCCTTAGGCATTCCTTTTGCACATGGGCCAAGCTGTGTGGGTTTTGTGCAAATATTAAATGTAAACTTAATATAAGAACTATGTATTGATTATTTCTGATTAGTCTTACATTTGCAGGCAATTCTTAATTTTCAACTGCTGCTATTTTCTATTTTTTTATACAGCTTTTCATGCAGATTGAGGCACTGTTTCCAGGAAGGTTTGGAACTTGGAATGAATATGCTAAAAAATACTGTGATGCTCGTGTCAGGTATTACTGCACTTGCTTATTTACATTCTTAGGAGTGTCTTTCATTTTTCTTGTCATGCCAAGTGAGACAATCAGTAGGCAGTACCTCTACTGCTGTATCACACCATCATGCTTGGAAACTCAGGGTCAGATACCATCTCCTCCATCAAAGAGAACTGGGAAAAGGATGACACTGATTAAATTAATTAATTAAAGCTATTAAAGTCTGAAATAAAGTTGAAGGGCCAGCATTCTGTTAAGTAAAATTATTTATACATTCCTTGTTGTTAGTATGAGTTGTGGAGGTTTTACCTTCAGAACTGGAGTTTTTGACTCTCAGTCTTAACCTCACAGTCATGTAATAATTTATGCCTCTCTTTATTATGGGATCCTGGTCTTTTTGGTACCTCACCACACTTGGGTGGGAAAAAAATTCCAGTACTTGTCTGTATTTCACAGGCTGACTGTCATAGCTAAAAATTTCACATCTACAACTTTGCATGTATTCAAAATAACAGATTTTTGTCAGCTAAATTGGCTAGCATTTAGATTTAATTTTTACAGTAATAATTACATGGTTTCATTTTCATAAAACTTGTTTTTCTCCCTCCATCATATGTACTTTATCAGTATTTAACTTCAAATAACATGGAAGAGCACTGTCTAATTTTCAGACAGAGAAATGCTATTTTTTTCACGGTGTTTTGACTGAATGCATCTGTAATTTTCACACCACAAGTGCGCGTGGGTACAGCATGGTTAGCTACTCAATCATAGATGATTATCTTATTTTTGGAATACCATAAATGTAATAAAAATCAAGTTCAGGGTTTGGCAAGCTTTCAATGAATAACTTTTTCTTCATGACTTGGCTGGAACAAAACATCCTGTGGTAATAAACTTGATAGGGTTATTTTATACAGCACTTTCTGTGAAAATATGGGTGCTTTTTCCTTAGGTGTCCATAGCCACCTGTTTTAAAGATGAGATCCAAACTATTTCTGTGAGGTTTTGCCTGCCATTTCTGTCATATCCCCGATGCTGAAGGTGGAGGAAGGAGGCTTTTATAAGGACAGACATATAAATAGACCAAGGAAGAGATGAGATATGAGCAAAAGATGTTGCTGTCTTCCATCTGTGCCATTCCCACTTCACCAGTGCAGAAGTGACTCCTTCAGCCCCTTTCCCAAATTATTATAGTCAGCTAATTGAGCTAATTAGAACATCATTGGTAAAGTCAGTGAGGCTTAAAAATCTCTAAATGATTGTGGGGTTTTTTTGGCTGTTTGGTCTTTTATTAAAAATTACATGCTTGTAGCATACTCTTCTGGCCCTGGAAATTGCTACCTGGGCTTTTCTCCAAGACTGTCATGTTCATTATTTTAATGTCTTCTGGCAATTCTGACAGAGAAAAGCTGTTGTTCCTGCTGCAACACATCCTCAAAAACAGCAAAGCAAGGAAAGAATAAGGAAGACTGAGTTAATAAATTCTTTTTCTTTTCTGCCCTAGCTTCTTAATATGAAACCTTCTTCCTCTCTTTAACCGTGCTCATTAAACAATATTACTTTTAAAGATGATAGCTTAAGCTTTAAATCCTATCTCTGGCAGTAACTAAGAAGGAATTCTTAGAGAGGGAAAGGAAGGAATATTGATGGTGATATTTGCAGTTTTCATGATGGCTTTCCTGTCTGTAATATAATAAAGAATATTCTCAAGATGGCATGTTCTTCTCATTAGTCCATTGAAACAGGAGTTACAAAATTAAACCTGAAACTTCTGTTTCCTGTGGTCAATAAAGTATGGGAAGCTGGGAGTAGACAGATGATTGTGTGCAGGTGATGGGCACTAACTCCTGCAGACAGTGGTGGCTGCTGGGAAGTTGAATCACATTTTCATATCCAATATTGTGTGTTAAAATTAATTATGTACTGAAGATTTCTACTGAATTTGGAAGATCTCATGTTTACACTCTGTATTAATTTATCATTTTCAGGTTTTTTGGTAAAAGAAGGCAATGGGATTGTAGAGGAGCTTCAAACTTAGAGGAACTACATCAGCTTTTAAGTGAAATAATGATCAGAAGACTGAAGAATGATGTCCTAACTCAGTTGCCTCCCAAAGTCAGGCAGCGTATTCCATTTGACCTCCCACAAGCTGCAGCAAAGGTAAATTGTTTTCCATTTTTGATGAAAATCTGTTTGTTAGTAAATGGAAATATCTTCATATGGATATGTATTTTTATGTATGCATGTGTATTTTATGTAGTTACAGATTGTGAGTATAAAGCAGAGTATCTGTTTTTAAAACATACCACAACACTCATACAGCATTTTTTTTTAACATCAGTGATAAAATTTGTTCTTCTTTTCTGTCTTCTTTTGCCATAGATTTTGAATCCTCAGTTACCTTTAGCCAAATTTGATAGCATTCTCCAAAGTTCCTAAACATTTCACACTTGAAACGTAGCTGCTGAGGTAGAGCATGCTTTGTACTCTGTGTCTAACCACTGGTCTCTTCTGCCAATTAGAGTCTGAATGCCACTTTTGCAGAGTGGGAGAGATTAATGAGAAGTCTGAGTTCAGATGCCACTGAAAGCCACTTTTCTCAAGTCATGAATCTGATCACACGCATGTATAAGGAAACAGCCATTGCCAAGGTGAGCCTGCAAGTCTTTCCTTAATGTCCTTAAACTACCCAGTGTGTGTTTTTAGCTCACAAAATCAGTTTTATTGGCCAGAACACGAGATGAGGTTCTTTGGTTTGTTTTATAATCAAGACATGATTATAAAACACTCTCTTTTTCCCTGTATGTTTATGGAATAGGCAGAAGCCCATTGCAGTGGAAAAAGGAATTTGAAGACTGTTGCAGAGTATATTGCATTAACTGTTGATCGCTGATAAATTTTGTTATTAACTATTATCATTGCTTTAATAGCTTTTGTAAGAGATACTGAGAATTACATTTGACACAGAAGAATTCCATGAATGCTTAAATAGAGCAATATTTTATGATTATGGTATCATGAACATATCAGAATTATTGTTTCAGTTTTGATATATGGTTTTATGTGTGTGCGGATGCAGAAGTTCTGATTAAATGTTACCTTGTCTGTTTGAAATATGTTTGTTTTTCTCAAATATGGATTAAAACATTAGATAATGACATCTGAATTAAAAGGGGGTTTATCTACATCCTAATCTGGAAGAAGTGCCATGTAATTATATGATTTTTTTGAGGATAAAGGTGGGGGTTTTTTCTCTTTCTGAAGGAGTAAGTTAAGTTTCTCAAAGACATCAGGTTGTGGTATTTTTTTTAAACTAAACTAATCTGAATGATTTGATTCTTAGCAATGTCAGTGTTTGATAAAGCTTTACATGGATCACAAAAGATATGGAAATTTACCTTTCCGTGTTACAAGGAATTGAAAGACATGAAAATAAAAACTGTCTTTTTGAACATTTTGTGTGTCTCACTAATGAAAACACTCTCTTACTGCAGGCAGGAGCAGTCAAGGACTACATCAAAATGATGCTTGACAATGATAAACTGAAGTTCCTTGTCTTTGCCCATCACCTGAGCATGCTGCAAGCCTGCACAGAGGCAGTTATAGAGAGCAAGGTAAAGCCCTAACAAATGTCCCCACAATTTAGCTTCACTTGTGCAAATGGCTATCAGCTGTGTCTGAATTCAGCACAACTGCACACAAGTACAGCAATGGAAGGGTTTATGTGTATACAGATCAGTGCCCCTGCATTAAAAGTGATCATGTGGTTCCGAAGAACTGCTTTGTGTTTAAAGATGATGTAAGCACACTTGTATCTGGTATGACTTTATTATTATTATTAAATCAATGTTGTAGGAAGTTGTTTTCCAAATTTTTCTACCAGTCTGTTTTTTGGGGAGCTTAACAGCATGCTATTATCTCACCTGAATGTTTAATTCAAAGAGGTAAAAATACTTGCAAACAGCTTTCACCCTTCTTTTATCATGGACTCTTAATTATTGCTAGGGAACGATGGCTAACTTTGCTATTTTATATTGTTACTCTTTTTTAACTGTTTGAAATTTTTAAAAATGGTGTCAGGGAAATTCCAGATTCTTCTGTGTAATATTCCATTTTAAGATCCCATGTTCATTCTATCTTCCACTTTTGCAAACAGGGAATAAAAAGTCTACACTTCTCTGTAGATAGAGACTTAATTTTAAATCAAAGGGAAAAGATCTATCCTGAACCCCCTGACAGGAATAGAACAGTCTTTTTAATAATTTTATTGGGGGATAGGGAGGGATTAGGTCTGAAAACAGAAGCTGATGATGTCATTTAGTCTCTGTTTGGATGTTACAGGCTCGCTACATCCGAATAGATGGGAGTGTTCCCTCTGCAGAGAGGATTCACCTCGTCAATCAGTTTCAGAAGGACCCCGAAACCCGGGTTGCTATTCTGAGTATTCAGGCAGCTGGTCAGGTAGGGCAAAAAAAGAAAACCTGGGAAATAATATACTTAAAGAATATAGCTACTGAAATCATTGATGACTGAAGTGCTTTGCTGAAGGCAATTTATCTTCGTGCTATTTGTCCTTCGTAGACCTTGTGTTCATTTCTTTGCACTAATCACATTAACTGTTCTAAGCCTCTATTGAATTTACTTGAGCAAAATGATGATAAGCAGCAGCACATCATTCTTGAATAATTAGAAAAACTCCCATTTCTTTAAAAGCACTAGATTAATAAGAAATAGATGTTATTCCATAATGCAAAGCAGTGTGCAGTCTTTGCACAATACTGAAGTATTTTTTGAGTCTGAGGCCCAAGGAAGAAATCAGTATAATCATATCTGCTGTTGAGGTCCACCTCGACCACCCTCTTATTTCCATATTAAAATGTCCTGTACAACCTTTAGCTTTCTTTTGCTTCAGATAATCTGTTGGTTTTTTGTGGAATCTTTTTTTTTTAAATGCATCTACTTACTCTGCTTAGGGTTTAACATTCACTGCTGCCACTCACGTTGTGTTTGCTGAATTATATTGGGATCCAGGCCATATCAAACAAGCAGAAGACAGAGCACACCGCATTGGGCAGTGCAGCTCTGTGAACATTCACTTCCTGATTGCCAAAGGAACCATGGATACCCTCATGTGGGCAATGCTGAACCGCAAGGTGGGTGCACAGTGGGGCTGAGGGATCAGAGCTCACTGTGCTTAGGGTTGCATTCCAGTGCCACAAAAGCTTTGTTTATCTGGAACACTCTCCTACTCTGAGACACACTGATACACCTACAGTTGCTAATCATCAAAATGTCTGTGTTTGTTCTGATTTAGTCTTTTCTACTTTTTTTGCTCTTCATTCAAGATGCAAAGATAATGAGTCTTTGCCAAAGTGAATGGGATGGTTCATACCCACAGGAGATGATTGTTTTATCTTCTGGCTTTTTATTGCCGTTGTGGTTCAGTTGACAATTTTAAAGCATTCAGGCATTCTGCTCACCCATAACAGCTAGAATTTGTTGTGGGTTGTTTTTTCTTAATTGAATTAATGTTGTGCCTAAACTAAGCCTCCTTTCTGAGGGGCAGAGGCATTCTCAGGTAATTCTTCTCCAGTAGATCCAAGACTACACAAATCTTTTCTTCTCTTGCCATTTTCCACAAGTATCACCCAAATGTTCTTAGCAGTCATTGAATCATAGAATGGTTTAGGTTGGAAGGGTCCTTAAAGTTCAACCTGGCATGGGCAGGTCCCAGATTGCTCCACTGTCCCAGATTGCTCCAAGCCCTGTCCAACCTGGCTTTGGACAGTTCTAGGGATGGGGCAGCCACAGCTTTTCAGGGCAACCTATGCCAGGGCCTCACCACTTTCACAAGGTAGAATTTCTTCCTAATATTGAATCTAAACCTGCCCTGTGTCACTTAAAAGCTAGTAGTTCCAGTCTGCTTTTTTTTTCCTTACTTGGAAAATCTTTGAGAGTTCACAGGACTAGGAAAACATCATATGGCTGTTTGCTTCAGTGACCCCTTTGTAGCCTTTGTGCCCACTCGTTAGAGTCCGGTGTTGATAAGTGAGGTGTGTCAGTGTTCTGTCAGCTCTTGTTTTCTGGTATTGCCAGCAGTGTCAGTGCAAAAGGCACTGCCTTTCAAACACCAGGTGCCAGAGCCATTTGAGACTGTGTTCACACAGGCTTTTTCCTGGTGCTGGTGCCAGCCTATAGTTGTGGTTCCTGCATTTGGCAGGTCCTGTATTGTTGTGGTTCAGTTGGGATGTGTCCATAAGTTACTGTACTGACAAACGGGTGAGCATTTGTTTGGCAGTATATTCTTCTTCTGCTGAAAAATAGTCACTGCTTAAATAATCTGGGAACTGCAAACTGTATTTGACATTCAGCTGGGGAAGGAAATTCTGTATTCAACTTCCTGTAGGTACCTCTGAAAGAATCTGTCATGATTCAAGAATGAGTCTCCTTAAACGTGGCACAGATGGGGCTCAGTAGTTCAACAACAATTTACCTTACAAGTTCTGTCACTAAATAACTCTGCCTTTATTTGTCTCCACATGCCAAGCAAAACACGTTAAGACTGCTTGAGATGTACACAGTGTACATAGTCTCTTTTATCTTCAATAAATACTGACATTTTGTGTACAGCTTCACTGGCTGTAGTGTGCTAAATACAGCACTCACCATTATTGTCTTCCTGCAGGCCAAAGTCACAGGCAGCACTTTGAATGGAAAGAAAGAGAAAATGCAGGCTGAAGAAGGTGATAAGGACAAATGGGACTTTCTGAGTTTTGCTGAGACCTGGACCCCAAATGAAAGTCTAGGAGATGCCCAAAATGAACTTTTATTTACACATGTAAGAGTGGAACCTTTGTTTATTCTGTTTTCTTTCACTGAAAAAAAAATTATAGCAGTAATCTGCTTCAGCTTTTTGTGCAGTTCAGAGCTTGCTAATAGAGAAACACCAAACAAATAGGAAAATCTAAGTTCCATTTTAAAACTTATGTCAAGTTGGGAAAAGTGATCTGCTGGGTATAAATGTCATCTACATCTTGTGCTGGGTCCTCATTTTTAGGTGGCTGAGCTTCCCTCAGAGTCAGATAAGACCAAGTAATTTCTGTTCAAATGACATCTTTGTTAACTGTGCTGAATTAATTGGACTAATATTCAAAACAGTGTTTGAAAGCCTTTCCTTGTAATGGGCATCTTCAGAAAAGGCACACCTTTTACCAGTTCTATGTATCTGCCTTCTGGTTGTGCCATTTCAGAATTTTCAGGAGAATATTGAAAATACTTTTCTG
Source organism: Erpornis zantholeuca (assembly GCA_013400515.1). Taxonomy (NCBI): domain Eukaryota; kingdom Metazoa; phylum Chordata; class Aves; order Passeriformes; family Timaliidae; genus Erpornis; species Erpornis zantholeuca. The sequence goes on from VZTN01033981.1 coordinate 186,812, forward strand.
AAATCAGGAGAGGAAGGTTGAATTGCTTTTTCTGCTCACCATTTGTTCTTAAAGTTATCTTTTGTTAAAGATACCTTTTGTTTAACAGTTTCTGATGCAGTTGTAAGTGGGGTTTAGAGGCCTTTTCCAGCCTAAATGATTCTGTGATTCTGTATTCCTTTCCTCTTCCCTAGTTTGAAAAGGACAAACAGCATGACATACGTTCCTTCTTTTCCCCCAAATCCTCCACCGAGAAGAAACGCAAAAGATTTTCTGGTGATGAATTGTTACACAGTGATTCAGAAACTTCTGCAGTCACAAAAGAAGAGGATGCAGAGAAGAGCCATGAAAACCTGGAGTCCACAAGGATAAGTGAGGTGGATACAGTTTGTCATGAAGATAGTTGTGAACATGAAGCCAAAAGAGCAAGGAGCATAAGTGGATCTACCCCAGTCTGCTCCAGCAATAAAAAGAAAACATCTTTGACTGGAAAAAAGCCCTCTTTGTTTTCAGAAAAACACAATGAACTCCATCCTTGTGGATTAAATAATTCTAGTGAAAGTACAGCTTTAAATAAAGTTTGGCACTGCACTGCTTGCACTTTCACTAACAATGATCTGCTGCCTTACTGTGAAATGTGCCATTGCCCCCAGAGCAGTGATGGTGAGTAAGGGGTGCTGCAGAGGAAAAAATGCATTTTTCATTTCAGTTGTGATCAGGCTCAGAAAATGCAATCTTTTTGAACCTATGACTACACAGAAGTCCAGGAAAATGTGAAGAATTGTGTCTTTACAAGAACAAATACCACTCAAGTGATCCTCCTTAGTCTTGCTTTTCCCAAGGATCTTTTACATGAGTCTTAACTTGAAACAAGTGAAAAATTCCCATAAAAAGTTAACAGGATATAAATTCCATAAGGATGAATATATCCTCTGTTTCCTTTGCACCAAATTTTCCTCTCCTCTTCCCTGAGGTTTATGGTTATTCTGAATACAGTTAAACAGCATTTTTTTTTCTCCTTTCAAAACTGAGCAATGTGGTATTGGTGTTTTATTAACTTGAGCATTGTGTATTTGTCATGAGAGACATTATCCAGAAAACATGGTTTTTCTTTCTCCAACAGCTCACAGTAGATTTCTTTTCCTAAATTTATTTAAGCTATCTGTAAAATTAATGAAATGTTTTTATAAATCTAAGCCCGTATTTGTCATTTCAGTTGCAAAGGCAGGGGTAAGGTTCTTTTTATTTGCTTTTTTATTTACTTTATTTAAATCTATGTGCATGCTCAAGTAAGGACAACTTCTGAGTTTCACAGCTATAAATCAATGCCTGGAAAACTTTGTGTGTTTATGGTACATAATATAGAATTGCTAACTGCTTTATTTATTACATATATATTTTGACATTAATATGGGTGCACAGGATTACATAAATTAAAAGCTTTGTTCCATGTGTTTGTTCTCTTAGTACTAAAGTCAGCTCTAGCTTCCTAAGTGGTTGTACCATAATAATACTAGAGAATGAAATGCCATTTCTTTGTATTTCAGTGCCATGGTCATGTCTCAGATGTGTTATTTGTGTTACCTGCCAGGTAACACAAATCCTGGATTTTCTTGTTTCTTTGTCTTTAGGTGAGAGAAATGGTGAAATTCTCAGGAGCCAAACTGAGGAAGGAGTGTCAGAGGAGCTCAGGAGAGATGGAGAGAGAGCAGAGGGAAGTGCTGAAGGCAGAAGAGGAGATTTGGGGGAAGTGGGGGCACAGCAATCTCTTGATATCAAAGAACAGGAAACTCTGGGCACTGAAAAGGAAGAAAGCAAAAAAGAGTGTGGAGAAGGTAAAGTGGGACTCTGAAAGAACAGCTCTATCCTGTTGTGAAACTGAATTAAATGCCTCTGGCATGGAAAATGGCTTTTAAATAAAAGCCTACACCTCTGAAACACAGAAGTACAAACATCAGCATGGGACTTTCTCATTTCAGCCTGGGCTGTTTGTTGAGTTTTAATGCTGGATAAGCCCAGCTTTCCACACAGCTCCTGGAGCAAACGAGAGCTGACTGACTTCAGCACTGTGTCAAACCAGCAGCTGGGAATCTGGGTGGTTTTACTGGAACTCAGGAAAGACACAGGCAAAACACATGATGGTCATTCAGGAGAAACAGAAAAACAAAATACACAAATACCATACTAGTTTGCTGCTTGAGCTCTGCATCTTATGTTGTTCTGGAATTAGATACATGTTTAATACTATTTTTAATGTCAGAGTAAATTGAATGAAGAAAAACCTTTAATGCCACCATTTTTTCTGTTGTAGATAAATCAGATACATTCCAAACATATGATGGGCTTATGTTTTGTGCAAGCAGGAATACTGATAGAATCCACCTCTATACAAAGGTAAACCTGAAATATGCATGACTACTGTCATTTTAAAATTACAAAGGAAAATGTTGCCCTGTGAAATGTTTCTGTATGCTTTCATTTGTTATGCTTTATGTAAGAGCATCAATATTTTTGTATTAGCTGAAATGTACAAAAATTAAGTAGTTTATCATTCTAGTTCTTTTTCTCAATGGAATTAAGTAATAATTCCCTAGATACATAACTTTCAGCACTTCTCTTGGCTTACAAAATTTGGCTAATACATTAAATCATCTGTTAGAAATGCCAGTAACAGTCGTTTAAAATCCCTTTTTTATTATTACAGTGTCTTATCACAAAATAACTTGAATAGCATAACATTGAAAATTCTAATAAAAAATGACAGTAAATCCTGGCACACTAAGTAAGTAAAATATTGCCACCACATTTTCAGAAAGATCAGCATTGGTGCTGTGTGTAAGTCAGTAACTTCCTGAATAAAGCACATTATCATTAATCTGCAGTGGTGGTTGGGTAGAAAGAGAAAGAAAGCAGCAGCTCTGAATTTTCCAGGTCATTATTGAAGGGGATGTCAGGACTTGCCAATTTCTTCTTTTAAGTGATAGGAAAATTCACTAGGGAGATTTCTTCAAATTACTGAGTGAATCAGTGTATTCAGGTGCCACTAAAGCAGCACAGATAACTGAAGGTAAGTCTTTGGGATGAGACATTTTTATTAGGCTCATGTAGCTGGGACAAAGTCAAAAGAGTCAAAAAGTCCTCTTGTATCTGAAAACTTGTTAAATGTATTTACAATGTGTGCTGCTGCCTAGCTTCACACACTTTATTCAGACAAAGATGCATTTTGGATAGGTTTTGGACAATTGTCTCTTTTGGGTTTTGCTGGGATTAGAGTTTCATTTTGCCAGGTACTGCACAAGATCTGCTGACTGGTCAGACACCAGGGAATTCTGATTTGACTCCTTCTCTGCGATGTTTGTGAATCATTAATAAGTTCCTTGGTCAGATGTACCCCACTGGGACAACTTACTCCTTTAAAAATTAAGTGGAGAACTTTTTCAGACATTAAAAAGAAGTATGATAACATAACCCAATGTTCAAGAATTCCTATTAAAAATTGTAACGAAGTGGCATTCTCCTATCTACAATCATTCATTTCCCTTAGAATTCAGTGAAGAGGATTGTAATTTCAGTTTAATATTAGGCAGTTTATATGTCTGAACTATTTGCAAAGAAAAAAATCAGATCTATTAAAAGTTAAAATGTTCAGCCTTGTTACTTTTACGTAGATTAATATGAATCATCTTTCTTGCACTCTTGCTGTTATCTCTGTGCCTTATTATTAGTTCTGGAAAATTTGAAGTTGAGGGACTAAATTTAGTAGGAAGGGAGGGGAATTCACTTGAAACAGATTATTTTTTCTACATTGTGCTACACTGCATCTGTAAACAAAACTGCTTGTTTCATCTAGGATGGTGAACCACTGAATCATAATTTCATTCCATTGGACATACAGCTGGATAACTGGGAAGATTTACCAGAGACTTTCCAGAACAAAAAAAATCGTGCACTGGTAAGAACAAGTTCTACTGGCACAGCAGTGCAATATTTAGTGCAGAGGAGGTTGACTTTTTAAAAAAATAAATGCAGAATACTTCCAGGCTTTGGGATATAAGCACAGTTTCATCAAAGCAATCTTACAGATGTTGATGTGAACATGAATTGTGCTGTCTGTTGCTCTGGCAAATTGTTGTGCCTCCTGTTCACATTGCAGTAGAAGGAATCATTTCATTTCTCATTTACCAGATTAGTTACTAACTTTCATAAGTCAGCAAAATAACTTCTTAAAAGTTATGAATTAAATGGAGCACACTCTAAATAAGAATGTTCTAGATTGTATGAGAGCTGCAGGTCTGAGCAGGCCTCTACTCTCACCCTCCCTTTGATCTACTAACAGTTTTCAAAGCAGGGTCAGGCACAGCTCCACGGACACATTCCATTAATTTAGGAATAAAGATCCCATTCATAATGGGGTCTGAGAAGAACACTGCAAACCCAAGTACTCAAGTAAGGAAATCCACATTTAAACTGGATGGGAAATATTATCTGCTTAACCTAAAATCTGATTTTCCAAACTGAAAACCAGCATGTAGGACCAAAACTGACTCTTTTTGCAGGTTCTCCCAACAAGGAGAACTTAAATTTATAGTAGAGATGCATGACTGATTCAGCCAGCTGTTGTGTGAAGCAGCTACTGAGTGGGTTCCACAGATGGAGGGATGAGGGTTTGAAGAGTTACCTGAAGGCACCATCTCTGACAGTAGGAATTGTTTGCAGCCACTGTAGAATGCACTAATCCATGGCACTGTTTCACTGTAATTAGCTCTGTACAAAGCCTGTCCTGCTGCTGACAGTTGTGTTCTCTGCCAGATCCTGAGGTTTGTGAAAGAATGGACTCATCTAACAGCAATGAAACAGAAGATTGTCAGAAAAAGTGGTCAGATATTCTGTAGTCCCATGCATGCTGCAGAGGAGTTGACTAAAAAGCAGTCAGTGGGCAACAGCACAAAAAGGTATGTGAGGTTTGCTTTTAATTCCTCTTATTAATTACTGCAGAAAGTCTGATTTTCCATCATTCCTCAGTGTTGTCTGTGCTCTGCACAGAACATGTTATGCAAACCATCCAAAACCTTCTTATTCCCCTCAGTCCCTACTGTTAAAAATTCCTCAAGGTGACTCTATTTGGCTGTAGGTAAGAATTAAGTAAATAAATAGTTTGTAATTTCAGTAATATAAGAAGCAGAGTGGTAGTAAGTGTTTGTTAACCTCTTGCCTGATTGTGTCCTTCCATAAAGTGTAGGAAATATCTGTGAATGATGTTAGAAAACCTACCAGGACCTACAGCAGCCTTGTAAGGTTGTGTGTAGCATTTGGCAGATGTTCAGTACAGAGAGTTGTACTCAGAAGTTGTCTGAATAGTGGTTTCTGTGAAGTGATTTTAAGTTTTTTACCTAAGAGCAGTTGTGTTTTATAGGGTTTAACATGAAAATAAAGAAGGGAGATCAAACATAATTAATGGAGCAGGGAGTCCTCCAGAGCTTGTAAAGCTTCCTGCATTATCCAGAGTGTCACTGAGACTTCACCTAATTGAAACAAAATGGTTCACTGTCAGGCAGTTTCAAGTTGCTGTCATTTTTTAATTGTTATATACAAACCAAGGCTCCTGTTCACTGGTTAGAATTCTGTTTCAGAAAAAGGCATTTCATTTAATACAAAAATACATGAAGTACGTTTTCCCAAACTTTATTCATTTCTCATCCAGAAAATGAGGAATATTTGAAGAGAATATACTGTACCATTCATGCTGCAGCCCAGTGAATGTTCTTGGAGGGACATTGTTCCCTCTGCTGACAGGATTTGTCACTCTCTCAGGTATGTGACCAGGGAGGATGTGGCAGCAGCCTCACTTGCCAAGGCCAGCAGCAGTGGGGGCAGCGTTCGCCTCATCTCCAAAGAAATGGGGGCTTCTCTGGACAAAGGAGGTGCTGCTACTGAACCATCCACAAAGTAGGTTTATTCATCATCCTCCTGCACTAAGTTCTTTTGCCACATTTTTTTTATGGTAGTAAAATTATTTGCTCTGAGTGTCTGCTTTGCTGAAGTACAGCAGTTAGATAAGAAACTTGCTGTAGTGCTAATGAGCTCTGTTTTAGTCTTCTAACAATTTAGGTTTCATCTGTTGTCTGCTGACAGAGCTGCTAATTAACTGAGTCTGACTAAAGCAAAACAAGAGAATAGTTATGTGATTCAGTTAGAGAAAAGAATGTTAGCTCAGCCATCCTGTGAGGTCAACATCAAATTGAGGACAAAAAATCTGCTTCTATTTTGCCTCAGATTTTAAAAAAAGGGAGCAATGAAGTAAAAATTCCAAACAGAAATTGCCTTTTTAAAAATCTTTCTTAAACAACCACTGTGTATCCTACCTTGAGTAAGAAATTGATAGGCAGCCATGAAGATTGCAAAGAGAAATCAGGATCTTTCCTTTGACATTTTAACAGAGGTAATAGAGGAGGCTGAAACATTTGACTTTTGTATGTGTACATGCCTGATAGAAATCACCATTTCTTTATGAACACAGCATTATTTCAGCTAACAATTGAGTGTAGTAAGATGTACAGAAGAAAAATCTGCCTTGTTATATGGTCAAATTTTTGTTTAAGTGGAAATGTAAACCAAGTAAAGGATTTGCACTGTGTAGGTATCGATCTGAGCAGGGTGGTATTTCAATTACAATGATTTTTCAGGACATAAAAGATATTTAAATGAAAATCCACGGTGCATGAACCCCCCCTGAATTGGGCTGCTGAACACCTCCTTTACCCACAGCTGTACTTTGTTCTGCCAACAGGTTGCTTTCAGAAACTGGCAATGACCCCACAGCCCTTCCTCCAGGGCAGACTGAGGCCAAAGGCTCCTCCCTGTCCAAAGGGTATCTGCAGGCCCTGGACAGCCAGGGGACCCCTCTGTGCTTGAGCTGCCAGCAGCCGACAGCGCAGCCCCAGCCCGGCTGCCCAGCCCGTGCCTGGGACACGCGCTTCTGCTGCCACGCCTGCCAGGAGGACTTCTCCATCCGCTCCAGCCAGAGCTACCTGCGCTCCAAGGTGTTCCAGATCGAGCACGGCGTGTGCCAGTGCTGCCAGCACAACGCTCAGGAGCTTTATCTCAGCGTCAGGGATGCACCCAGCAGCCAGAGGAAGCAGCTGCTGGAGAGTTCGTGGATGTCTCACCTTCCCCTTGGGCAGGTGAAGGTTCTGGGGTTTCAGCAGTAACATTTGGTCTGTGTATATAGAGTACAGAGACAGCCAAAAATGTTCTTACAGATTTAAGATAGAAAGGTAACTTAACACCAACAACACGACAAGAAAAAACCAAGTCCTTAAGAACAACCAAATTAACTATATCCCATTGTCTTCTAACACCTCTAAAAGGAATAGGCATCAGAGCTCTGATTCATGTAGGGATGCATGTACAGCCAGGGCTGAGTGAAAACATGTCAGCTACTTACAGTTGTTGCTTGTGCAGTGGGAGTAACTAAAAAATACCAAGGCTGGCTTTATCTTGATGAAAACTATAGACAGCTACTTCCCAGAATCTCCTTGTTCCTCCAGTAGGATGTCCAGGTAGTTGAGGAGTGTCTCACCCCTCCCATGTCCCTTGTGTGCTGCAGCTGAATGAGATGATCAGGAGCCCGGCGGAAGGACAGTTCTGGCAGGTGGACCACATCCAGCCCGTGTACAGCGGAGGAGGACAGTGCTCCCTGGAGAACCTTCAGACCCTGTGCACAGCCTGCCACCGGGAGGTCAGTGTGTGGACCCAGGAATCCCAGCCCTCTTGCAGGGAACAGCAGGGGGAAACTGCACTGAGGCCCCTCCTCAGGCCTGTTCCCTCCTGCTGCAGAGCCCCAGTGCTCACAGCCTCTCCCTCCAGCCAAGGTGGAAAGGCAGCATTAAATTATTACCATATGACAGTTCCCTTTGGATTTGGGAATATGTTGCCTTAATACACATTGGCATTTCATTATGCTGTCTACTGTAAAGTTAGAGTGGAGTTTAACCGTGAGCTAATGCTTTCTGCTGGACTTGTTACCAAGTGTCAATACTCACTGAACAGACATGTCTCTCTCTTTTGCAGAGAACAGCAAAACAGGCCAAGGAAAGAAGCCAACTGAAGAGAAGGTCTTTAGCTACAAAGTATGGCTGTGATATCACCCAATTTTTGGTGAAGAAGTAAAATGCACATTACATTCAGGTACATTGTAACTCTGAAACCAATATAGTTACAGTTTTCCTCTTGCACTGATTTAACAGAAATCTCTGTATCATGCTGGTGGTAGGGAGAAAATAAGGAATTAAACCAAAGGAATAATTTGTAACAGTGTTTGTCAGAGTGCATCCAAAGTACTTGATCATCATGTTTATTTTATGGCCCTGGTTTAAAGCTGAATTTGTGTGTGTAACTTCAATGCCATTTTGAAGAATTACTGTTTCTCTTGCAGGGTAGTTAGGCCTGCAAGCATTTAAGGAAGTTCTATTGAAACTGCTGGTGCTGTTAAAGGGTTCAATTGTATTGGGAACTTCATGGACCAAGAAGATGTTTTAATTCTTTTTGTTGTTCACATATCAAAACCGTAGAATAAAATACAGCAATTATGACAGAAACTAGCACAAGTGAGTGATTTGTCTCCTCTAATTCTGCTCCCCCACTGAAGGCTGACTCTTGCCATGGGCCTGACTTACAGGAGTTTGGCATTTAGAACTGATGACAGTTGAATTCTGTTTTTACTTAAACCAGCTTGTATTAAAATGTTACTCAGGATAGGAAACATTAAATATTAGCAATTATCTCATCAAAGGTAGTTCCTGGGAAATGCTACAGTCAAATTCTCATTAACGAGATTGCAGATGCTGGTAATTTTGTACTGCTTACCTGGCTTGCTTTACAGTTACCTTAAATAATACAGTTCTTGCTCCTGATAATTTTTTTTAATGCTCTGTCTCTCCTCACCCCATGAATGTTCTAAGGCAGTTGCTGCCTTACATAAAGCAGAGCTATGCACAGCACATCATCTTGACAGTGTAGGGCTGCAGTTTTAACTACAGCTACTTAAAGTAAGGTGAAAGGCTTTCTGAGTTATCCTTCTGAGAAAAAGCCTAAAGTTTTAACTCTTGAACAGAGAAAAAGACTGTTTTAAGACAAGGTAGGTGCATTAGTGCACCATTTTCTACAGTCAGACTAACAGGACTTTAGCTGTGTTAATGATGTTTGTGGTGTCTGAGTATGATAAAGGAATCATCTCTTCACTTTAAACAACCACGTAGGAATAGCCTGATAACCAAATGTGACAGACTTTCAAGTTTATACAGCCTTTACAAGAGTCCACACTGCAGTGTAAGATTTCATTAGAGAGGAGGAAACCAAGAGTATTGGGGAAGTAGCTTAACCCAAATTTTACTTCATCAGTAAATCAAGAATTGCCTGGTGTCATTCCTTTTAAAGAAGCCACACACAGCAGCTACAGGTCTTTATCATATTTACCCTGTTGTCTGAGGAATTTGTCTGAGGTAACATACAAAGAGCCTGGAAAACAAGTTCTGTGACAAGATTTTACCTTGTTAACTCTTCTGCATACTTAAAAATATATTTCTGCTTCATAGAACTTTATGTAAGGAAAAGACTCTGATCCCTGTCCCTGCAAAGAAGTTTTAGGGTAACACCTGGGATCCTACTACTAACAGTAGACCTCAACTCTCTGTACTCACTGTAGTCACAATGTCCTTCCTGACTCAGAGCATGCAAGGAGGACATGGAAAAGCATGGGAATACTGAGAGCCAACAGTAAGTTCATATTTATTGAGTATTGTCCACAATACTTTAGCTGTTTGTACATCTGTAAAGTAACGCTGATCTTCGGCTGATTCTCATTCAGGCAGATGAAGGTCACTGCAAAGCAACATTGGCACATGTGGGGTGAGCAACCAGAGGGGACAGAGCTGTCCCCTCCTCTACCATCGCTGCCAGGGAGTGCAGGCAAATGGCCTCCATGAACACCAGTGAGTGGCTCACAGTGAAACACCCCCGGGGTCTCATTTCCATACAGCTTTGGCCCTTGCACACAGGGAAGGATATAAAGTATCCCAACCCCTCAGTGCTCCACTGCAGGCTGTCAGTCAGGCTCACTGTCCACTTAGTTCTGCCTGGGACAAGTGACGAAATCTGTTTGGACAAGCAACGCCAGGAGCGCTTAGCATGAACTAGAGAGTCAACTGTACACTTTAAATAAAAATAAGGATATTTTAGAAATACTTGAAACAGTGATTAACCAAAAAATACTGGGCTCTGTGATTATGATTAGTAATAAATATAAATTACTTAATGTTCATATATATCAATTTAAGTAGACTAATGTCACTTGATAAAGTCTGATCCTGAAGTGTAAAGCAGCACATTCTGCATGAATTTCAACATGAATATTTGCACACAGCCCACTGAGGTCCATAATTAAGCTAATGCAAAGAAAGGACAATACGCTCCCTTTGGACAGAGAGTTTGAAACTATTCCCGAAGCCATTCCAACCCTTCGAGATGAGTTGCTACAGCCACCCCTCATGGCAGCCAGTGCAAGTCCTTGGGAAGCAGCGCTCCGTCTGCAGCGCACGGCAGTCCCCCGCCGCTCGGGAGGGCACGGGAGCGGCCGTGTTAGAAGAAGGTGGTGTCCGCCGAGAAGGCACCCGCCAGCCGGAAATCCTCGCGGGTCAGCACGCTGTACATGCGCTGCGGCAGCGCCTTGGAGTAGGGGGCGGGCCGGGGCACCGAGGTGCGCAGGATCACCTCCCGGCCTGTGGGCGGGGGGAACTCCGACTGCACCCCCTGCCTGCGCTCCTCCTGCGAGCCCGAGCGCCGCAGCTCCTCCTCCAGCGGCGGCAAGACGGGGACCTGCGGCAAGAGCACAGCGACAGTGACAGGGCAGGCTGCTGCCTAACGCCGGCATTCAGAAAACTTCTCAAGAGCCACAGAGGAAGATTAGAAATGGGGAACACGTCAAGAGACTGTATGTGTACACAGAGCAAAGCACTAATGGGATGCTAGGAAATAAAGCCAAGGTAACCAGATGAAACAACCCTCGTGTGGATGGTGAAGCTCTGCCTAAAGGTTTTGGCAGTGTGAAGCAAGGGTTGTGACTGGAGGAAATGGCCCCTTCTCAGCTCCCTCTGGCTACAGGAGGCCAAGGCAGCCTGCCCTTCAAAATCATCGGTGCCACTCCTGCAGTCGTGACAGTCACCTGCCTTTTCAGACTCCAACACTACTGCTTTCCATGCTACATGGCTTTCTATGGCCAGAGAGCCTTGTTGGAATCCCACTGTAGAGTGAGTGAGATGCTGCACAAGCCCCACAGCTGCTCATTGCCTCAGAGCCAGGCAGCAGCAATACTGATGCCTGGATAGTGGAAGAAGGGCTGGCATGCCCAGTAAACATTCCTTTGTTACATATACCTATGGATACACACACTCCCACCAATACCCTAAATAGGGTCCTTCCCAATTCAAGCATGTACAACTCCATATTGGCAATGTCACTGAGATGTGGCTGCCCCTTGTGCTCCCTCATTGCTGCCCCTCTGCTCCCACCCCTCTCCCAGGAGTGGGGGGACCTGGCCCCGCTTGGCTCTGCAGGCTGTGCCACAGAACCCACCAGGGACAAGTGCCACGTGTTCCCACAAGAACAGCTCCAAGAAACCAACACAGAAGATGTTCCCTGTGCTCCACTTTACACAGTTACCCTGCTTCTTTCCCAAATATCAGTGTCCAAAAAGTTCCATAGCTTCAGGAAGTACTAGTGTTGGGAATGCAGCATCCAACTAATTGTCCATCACCACCTCCCCGCAAAACATCAACAGTGGTGGCAACAGAGAAGAATATAAAGGTATGGCCACATATTTCAGCATCAGAAAACATCAATACTCACTTGAAGAAATGCTTTTTGTTTGGTTGGGTTTTTCAGTTTTGAGAGGGCTCTTTTAGGTTGATTTGTTTTAATTAACATTTCTCTCTCTTTTCACTATGTGTTATTAGGCTCTAAAAATAAAGTGTGAATGCAGAAAAACCATTCTGGAAACACAAAGTTATTTTTATGCTCAACATGTGAACACCAGTACAAACTATATCTGGCTGCTGTACTCTATCTACCAGAAGGTTCAGCTCTATGCAGAGAAGATGAGAGGGAAAGGAGGGACAAAGTTGGTTACCTCATCAGGAGATTCAGTCAGCTTGGAAAGGGATGAGAAAAGAACCAGTGATGAAAGACAGAAACAAAGGCAAGTCAGAGGTGACTTACAAGAGGTTAGGAGGAGACTGTAGGTTTAAGAGACATCATGCACTCTACTTCCAAGAACATGCACTGGCTATCAGAATTTTCCTGAGAAAACTCAAGAACAGAACACATACACAGCTCAGAGAGGAGTCCAGGTTCAAAAGGTAATGAACAAGGAATTCATTCCACTTCTATTCACCAAACAGCTCTCTACTGAAATAACTCAAGGCAGGTTAAGTAAAAAGGGGGATTTGTAGCAAGGTTGGTTCCTGTCCCATTAAGAATCTTAATGAACACTGACCAGCTACTAGTAGGGAATACCTTTAATCTTGCTTTAGTTACTGGTGTTTCAAACAAACAAAACTCTAGAAATGTGCACATATCCTAGGGCTAGAAACTTGCTCCATTTTGAAAACACTGCCTCTGTCTAAAAGAGGTAAGTGCATACATGTGCACACACTGACAGGGCAGTCTTGGGCTTTACAGGGGAGTCTGTAAGGGTGGCTGGTTGGCAGGTTCAGATTTGCAAACACATTTTCCCTAGAAACTGGAAGAATAAAAGAAATGGCCTGATTTTCATTCCTCTGAATAACCATGGTCTGTTTTCAGAATGGTCCTTTTTATACTGAGTTGCAAAACACAGATTACTACAAAAGCATTGATCCCTTTAAAGTGTTTAACACCCAATCACATCTTTCCAGCAATTATTTCCAAATGGGATTTCAGGCTGCTACCTTGTTATTACCACTGTAGTTAAATTTGAGTTAGAAAATCTGATGCTATCAACAGGTGTAATTCTGATACAAACTGAAGGCTGACTGCAGTCCATGAGGTTTGGAAACCAATACTTTCAGGCTAATTACTCCAAAGATTGCTTAAGATAAAAAGGCAGGATATTTATATCAATATCAGGAAGGGAAGGGTCTCCAGAAAACAGATAGAGCACTGGCAGTAAATAAACTGAATGCAGAGTCCTACTGAAAAAGAACTGAAATTTTCAAAGCATGCTGGTTTCCACAGAAGAAATATCAAGTATTCCAAGCATTAGCCTCAGTTTAAGAAGTTACTCCATAATATGTAATATTATGACCAGTTTCTCTAGATTTCTATGTGAAACAATCAACACTTGATCTTGCTGTGGTAAGGCAGAAATTGGTGCCATAACAGCAATACTGAAGTTACCATTTCAAGTACATCAAGCATTACTGACACATCTATCTACCCAGCTCACTTCAATTGTTTGACATCCCAGCTCACTTACTTTTCTTTGGCCTTGCAAGGTTCTGTTATTGCCAAAATCATGTTGAACATCACAGAAAACATCTCAAGCACATTTATGACAATACATGCAGATATGCAGACAAAGTGCACTGGCACCATATGATAACTGATTGCCTCATTCTGGTTAAATCAGAAGTGTCTGCAGAGCAACCCAGAGCTCTCTCTTACCCTCTGAGCATTCACAAACAGCTTGTGAATGATGCTGCCAGCAGGTCCTCTTCCTGCACCAATAACTGACACTTCTGGCTGCTCCAGGAGACTGTTTACAAATCTGATGGAACAAATGGTTGAAAAGGAAAAGGCATGTTTAATCCTTGGCCAGATCCAGTGTGCTGATCTAAACCCAGGGCTGTTTCCCATGCCAAGGCCTTCACCAAGCACCACTTGCTCAGGGTGAGAACTGGCAGATTCTCTTGGTTCTCTATTCTAAAAGTTTAAGGAAAAAATCCTCCTCTTGGTTATCTAGGAATGAAACCCAAAGGCTCATAAAGCAGATGTATAAAATCAGCAGGAAAGCCTCCATGGTGTTGACCATGCAGAAGTATTCACAATGTGACAATGAGCACACAGACATTGCTTTGGTCACACATTACATCTCTGAACTCCCAACATGTACTGCACAAATCTCTCCCTCCCAGCACAGCAGCAAGAAGTTAACTTGGGTTTTACAACATATTAGTCATCTTGAGCAGCAAGTAAATAATCTGGCAGCAGGTAGTGATGCAGGGGAACATTCCTTGTCACATCCCATTCAGAACTCCTCAGTGATATGCTTCACATCAGTAAGGAGACAAGAATAAGAAAACAACTGTGGAAGGGGCTATTTAATTCCATAATATTTAAAGAAAATATTAAATTTCTAGTCCTAATTTTACTGCTATGGTAACAGTGTTCACCAAATAGACCTTTTATATACACACAAAAAACTTTTAGTCCTCAGTATTGTCAAGATAAAACTAAATTCTATTAAAAAAACCTGGATCAAATGTTTCCAAAGAGATGCTTAATTGGAGGAGCGCTGAGGGTACCCACACACATCATTTCTAGATAGTCTAGTGACAGGGATACCCAATCCTAAGTATTTCTTTACTGTCACCATTTCCATCTGTCCTAAGTTTTGAAAGTACAAAGGCATCAGAGGAAAAACAAAACAACACAGTGAAAAATAAGAATTTTAAAAAAACCAGTCACCTTTGTAGATCTTCTTTCTCCTCTTCATTTTCACACTTCTCTACCCCAAATTTTGCTTTGAGAGACCTTGCCCTGGCAATGATGGCTTCCACACTCATAATCTGAGCGATTATTTCCTGCAAGAGTTTAATAAAAGGGAAAGTTAAAAAGTTGTTCTTTTAACATTCCCATAAAGAGTGCAAAAATTCTATCAGGTTTTCAGCCCCAGCCACTACAAAAGCCTTACTTCCAACTTCTTGTCCTCTGGACTGGGGAAACGTAGCACTTTGCTGGAATGGGATATTATCTGCTTAATAATCTTCTTAACTGAAGATATATCTTCTAGTGCTTCTATTAAAAGGAAAGAAACAAAGTTGTAATTATTGCAGCACTGTTCCCACTTAAAAATCTTAGTGATTTATTAAACATTATTTACCTTCATCCTTTACCTTGAGTACAGCTGCATGGATGATGCAAGGCAGGAGATGCCTTGCAAGGTCAGCTGGTTTCTGAACTGCAAGGTAATGAAGCACCTGCAACATTAGAAAATTTAACATTTTAATGATCTAAACTACTTCCCAAAGATAAGGTTAACTAGGAAAGATGAATTCACAAGAATGGAACCCCACTATAAGACAGGACTTGAGAGGCAGTTTTACATGAATCCTCCCAATATGTTAGAATGAAACTAAAAATAACTGTATTAGGAAACGAAAATGTTCCTAACACATATGCAAAAATCTGGTTTATTTATTAATAATTCGAAGAATACCTAAGTTACATTCAGTACTTTTAGGTACTTCAAACACCCTCCTGTACAGCAGCAGGAATTTCCAGTCAACCCTAACCCAGGCACGAAACAGTTCAGTAACTCCAAGGACACAGTGCAAGGACCTGTGAGAGTTTAAATGCTGCAGGGAGAGGAAAGAAGGGCTGCAGAGAGCATCACAGCCCAGACTGGCACCAGCCCCAGAGCTTTCACCTTCTCAGCCTCCCTGGTGTCATCGAAGAGCCTCTTCTGCCTCCGTGCTGGGACTGGCTTTGCCGTCTCCCAGGCCTCCACCCACATGTTGCTGGGAATCTTCATCCGGGCACTCAGCTCACCCTTAATGACTTTATTCCCCTTCTCATCAACCACCTCCTCCTCAATGTAGTCCCGTGGCGAGTACCACCTCACAAAGTCTTCCAGACAACAGCCAGGATTAGCTGCCTACAGGGAGGAGAGGACAGAAAAATTGTTCCTGGAAAACCCTATAAAAACATGACAGCCTGGGTAGGAGGGCAATATGGCTTAGCAGGGTAGAGCACAGAATAAGAGACAAAACTCAGGAAATTCTTCTGTCCACAGCCAACAGACTGTACAGTAGGAGAGAGGGAACAAAGCATAAACCAAGACAATGGCAAGGGGTAAAACCCACATCAGCAGCAACGACAACAAAAAAATCACCTTCTCATCACCCACTCTATGTACATTCATTACATTCATCAGTTATTTCAGGCAAGCTCAAAATCATACTGTTAAGATTTTACTTGGCACCTGCCACATGCAATAAATAGGAATTTTCACTAAGCTTATCCCATTAAAGACCAAAAGAATCACTGGGGTGCCTAAGTATGCTTTCAGCACTGATTTTCCATCTTTTAACATTCCAGTGACAAAATTCACCCTTTCTTCCTCTTTTATAAAGGAACTTTAGAAAAGCATTTTCCCCAAACAAAATTTAACTCCATTTTTCATAGACACAGTATCACCACAGTTAACTACATCCATAGGTGCAGAGCTATTAAGGAATCTCAGTTTTCTATTTGATGTACCTATGAAGAGTGCATTTGTGCTTCAAATTATGGTTCTGTTTTTTTGAGATTTTAGATTCCTTGCACCATATAAATAAAACTCCTACATATACCTAATATGCCATGAGTCACTGTTAATAAACTGATTACTGTTACGTTATCAATACTCTAACTGTACAGCACATTATATCCTTTTACCATGATCACTGCAATAATTAAAAAGATATATATATAGCTATTACAGAATCTCCAATCTTTTTAGTGTTGAGCTTCTGTGATGACAGCAGTGGATGTGCTCTTAGCTCCCTCTGCAGAGCTCAGACAGGAAATGGAACAAATAATCCAAAACCACAGCTAGTCCAGTCCCAACCTGATGAACAGCTGCTTTAATTCACAACTGATCAATTGTATGTTTGATGTGTTTTTTCCCTTCCCACAGACATGGTGTAAATTTACTGGATGTTACAGCATAACAGACACATCGTCATAGATTTTGAAATGTGCCAAGAGTTTCAAATTTAAACTAATCGGAAACTGTTTTGTGGAGAAAAAAGTGGACACACTTCAGAAGTGCCCAACACAAGCAAGAGGGACATTCTAATTAAGAAGAAAGCCATCTAATCTCCCGGAAGTGTCCATGAAGCGCTACCTTGAAGGACTCCATGTCTGAGAGCAGGCAGGCGCTCTGCATGCGCGCCCGCAGGTGAGCGCCCTCTGCCGATGTCCCCAGCTTGGCCAGCACCTCCGACTGCTCCTCCAGCAGGTCCTCGGTCATGGGGGCTGGCTCCTGTGACACGGGAACACACGAGGTTACAAACGGCCCCTCCCGGACTCAGCCCTCAGCAAGGCAGGAGGAGCAGGAAGCTCCCTCTCACCACAAGTTCATTCTGCTTCGTTTGTACTCAAAGGAAATTATCGCAAATTTCTGCTGCTTTAACAGTTCAGCCTTAAGGTGTGCATCTGAAGAGGACACTAACAAATAAATTAAACAGAAAATAACCCGAGAATGAAGTAACAATATACGGATATGCCACTAAAATGGCAAAATCCAAGTCAATCCAGGAGATGTTTGACTGGTACAATTTTGCTGAGATGGATGAAAATCTACCCAAAAAAATGCAGAATTTTTGCTGTTGATACTGTCAGCACATAATTAATTGAGAACATTTTGCCTGACTACTCTGCTCATATGTTTTACGCAAGCAAAGTGACATTAATTAGAAATCATTTCTCTCAGGAGAATGAAAACCACTGCATTCTTCATGCATAGCTGATTTCAAACTACTTTCTGTGACAGCACCACTTCCTATTTCATCCCTAGTCACTCTGCAAGAAAGCCTGTTGATGTCAGGTAACATTTCTAGTTGTGTGATGATAAACCTGCTTTAGAAAATAGCACTAAAATTGATAACTATGGCCTTGTAGATGTGAGCTGAGAAACTATCAAAAACAAATACAGCAGCAAAACTGATCCAGTACTGTGCAAAGCCAGGCAGAAGTCTCCATGGTGGAAGGACCACAGCAGTTCCTATTTTATAGGAAAGAAAGTAAGGAGGGGATAGAAGATGCCTCAAAAACTGGGAATAAAAAGAACCCCAAATTTAAGGTAGGCAAGAAAGGTTAATTCTTGTTTAAAAATATTGTTTGGAGTGAAATTTGTAAGGACACTCGAAACTCTCAAACTCTCCAGTAAAACAAAGAGTATGTGAGATTAAGTTTTAAAAATTAAAAGCAAGGTCTTAGGTAAAAAACAGTCAGCAATTTTAGCAACAGACAAGGCTGTAGCCTGTGAACTATCTGCAGTTTCACAATCCCAGGTATGAGGCACATTCTGTGTATTCTATTGCACATGTGGCTCAGCTCCTGCTCCCTCACCTGTGTTATGGGAACGTAGAGAGGCTCTCCTGGATGCAGCAGCATCAGTTTTCCATGGGGATGCAGACGACCTTCTGGTTTTAAGTTTACAGACTCTTTGCTACCTTCTTTTGCTCCTTTCTTGCCATTTTCCTGTCCATTTCCTTTAAGATCTTCTGTGTCACTGAGACATTCAAAATATTCTTCCTCACTGTCGCTCCATGATTCCCAAGACTTGCCAAACTCTTTTTCCTTGTCAGGGTTATCTCCAGAGTGGTCTCCTCCTTTTGCACCATCACCAGAAGCACCACCAGGGGAACGATCAGACATACTCCCCCTTTTCCCCTCATCTCTTGCTTTCTTCCTTTCAATGCAACAATTTAACATCTAACAAGTTAAAGGAACAAAACAAAAAAAAACCTGTTTAGCAATTATTTTCCTTACAGAGACAATAGTACAGAAAAACTTATAGAGTCACTGAAAAGGTCTTACAATTCTAAAAGATAACATTTCCATTGAACTTGCTGCTATAACAAAAATTTTCTCAAGAAATGAATTCCACACCCAAAAAATAAAAGCACAACTAAATCTACAACAACAATATATTTAGCTAATAATTGCTATAATTTGGACAGTTTCTTTAGGAGAAAAATCATTCTTAAATTTGGGATATTTACCTGAAGTTTCTGATGCAGTAAACAACATCTCAGATCTGGAGAGCCATTAGCTAATCTAACAAAAGGCAGAAGTGTAACCATTACCAATTATAAAGTTGAATCTTCCACACACATGTGGTCTTAAATCACATAAAATCTAAAAGAGTGACAAATACCCACATTGAACCCACTCCCACCATTTCAACTGCACTGCTCTTCTATTGTCTCAGTAAACAAGCCCAGAATTTAAATTACATGTATTTCCCAGAGGTCATCATTTCAGGAGCTCAGAGATCACACACACTAGTGTGAAACACCCTGCATTTCCTGGTCAGTTTTCCAACTGAAAGTTGAAAAGGTAACTGCTTTCAAACAGGAATGAAGCATCTTTGACTGTTCTTTTAAAACTGCAGTGATGCAGTGGAGTGACTGCTACATATTTCAGCTTCTGTTTTATCTGCCAGTGTAACCATTTCAAACTACAAACTAGTGATTAAATGACCAGTCTGTCACATTAACAGAAAACCCCAAACCTCAACCAAAATACCCCCACTCTAAAATGAGAATATGTTATTGCTCTGCCTCTTCTTGAGAGAGCCCTTGCTTTGGTCTGCCACAATCTCTGCTGCAGCAGACATAACCTGGAAGGGCTGGAATACCTGAAAAGGCCATTGCACCAGCAGGAAACTGGAAAAGCATCCTTAGAAGAGAGGTGAAACTACACCACAGTAAGTTCTTTCCCCCACCCTCATTCACACAGTGGAGTGAATCTCTAAACTGAGCTTCCCCACGCATCTCGAAGTTTTCAAAGGAGGGCACAGATGCTTTTTCCTACACACTACCCTTTCTTGCAGTAAGGAAGTAGGGTAATAAAAATAGAGCATAGCATGTGCAATTAAAAACCCCCAAAACTGTCTGTTTCAAAGTCACAGTGACCTCACTCAGTTCCTGGAACAAAGAACATTTTCTTTGACAAAGGAGCAACAACTACAAATCTTACCCTGGAATCAGGTAGTTGTTCTCCCATCTGTAACGCATTTCCAGCACAAACTCTTGCCAAAGATGAGCCACTCCTTTGACTCCCCCATGGTAGAAGTTTATCATACAAAGACATAAAGCTAATTTGTATGTCAGACTGTCAGATGGAGCAGACTTAAACTGACTGAAGAGATTCTGGGAAGAAATAAAAGAAGGCAAGAAATACAGAAACAACGGCATTTTTTTCCAAATCTATGTGATCTCTTTCTTGTTTGTCAATGGAAGTGGCTAAGCAACATTTTAAGCTTAGAAGATAACAAAACCTACAGTCTTTGGAAGAAAAAAGGAATTAAAAGGCAATGAAAATCATCACTATTTCTACCTAGAGATTCCACAAAGGTAAATTCCTATTTCAAAAAGTTAAGTATTACAAGATGTAGAAAAAGCACAGCGAAGTCTGTATGAACACACACTCAAAATTGCTTTCTCTCTTGTGTCACTCAGCAAAACTTACATAATCTTCATTCTCTGGAGGAGGATTGTTTCCTGCAGAAGTGCTGGCTCTGTTTTCAAACCCATCTACAAGTTTTTCAGCGGCATCAGGAAATAAGAACTTGAAGAAAAAAAAATTAACCTTCCATCAGTATGGTCTTCCTGCTTTTCCCACTTTCTCCATAAAGCTACTGCTGGCTTCATACCAGCAGTCCCTGTAATTAAAACTGTTGGCAGAGTTCAGAGATCAGTTTTAGCCCACTTGTAGTACACATACTTGTAACAACATGGGCCATCTCAAGAAGCTCATAAATGCAATTCAAATACTGGAACTGACATCAGGTGTCTTTAAATCTGCCACAGGCTATAAACCAAAAGCATCAGTGGCAGCAGGAAGCCCATGTGCTCTCTGAACCCCTGTGCATGGACAGCTGGAGACAGGTGCACGAACAGCTGGACAGCACCCAGGAGCATGGTGCTACTCACCAGGAGAATGGTGTTCAGCACATCATTGTTCAAAGGAGACTCATCCACACCTCTGTGCTTGCGGATCTTCTTCTTGGCACTGTGAACCATATTTGTGACTGATAGTTTGGGGATGGGGACTGGTGCTGGCTCTGTGAGCTTCGACAGCGCAAGGGTGATATCAGCAACCTCTAGCAAATAAAATAAAAGCAATCAGAACAAAATAAAACTCAAACACTAGACCACGTCCCTTTAAAAGTTCGCCTGTCTCATTAAGCCTATTTACCTTGTATGGATCTTTAACCCATTGTGAACCAGAGCTACACCCCTGCTGGCAGGTTCAATGCCTAACATTCACTGTTGTTCGCAAATACAAGCAGCAGAAGGTCACAAATGAGTCACAGACTGTCTTTGGTTTAATTGACCAAATAAAGTCTAGACTGAGCAGCACTGCTACAGCAGAGTTACCAACAGAGTATCCCAAAAGCCTGCTGAAGACTCAGTGTTTAAATCTTGTTCATACATCACACCAATAAACACACTGCAGGTAACAAAGACTGCTCAAGCATATGCTAAAGCTTTAGATAAATCTTAAATAAATCCTGTATTAATCACTGACCTCACATAGTATAAGCACAATTCTGTTTTAGAGTCCTCAGGTAAACTTCTCAAGTCAGAAGAATGGGTTATTTTCAGAGCTGCTGCTGGTGAACTTTAGAATGTCTCTTATTATAAAGTGAATTAATATTGTTATAAGGAGGGTACACAAATTTAAGTGAATAATTAGCAATATCAGCAGCCTGATAAAGCTCATCCTGGCAAACACTTCAGGAAAACTAGAGCTAAAAAGGGCTAAAGAAACTGTTATGTCAGGCACTGTGAGAAAAACACACCCTTCTCAGTCTAACACCTTTTTAAGCTGACTAGATCCTTCAAAACTAAGATCAAGTATAACCAAAGAAAACACATTGATACAGGCCATACTTGAAGTGAAGAAGAGATGACAAGCAGCAGGAAGCAAGGGAAGGTTCACTATATACAGCAAGAAATGCAAAAGAGAGGGACGAAGGTATCAAAAAGGTGTCAGTATTTATACAGCTGGGATAAAGTCTGACTTGCTGGTCAGATAATTTGGTGGGGGAGTTAACTGTTTTTTCCTTAAAATTTCTTAAAATGAAGAGAATGAGAGCAAAGCCTTTCAAACAGATTAAAGGCTATTTAAACTGGCTGTTACACACGCACTATAGACTACATCAAAATGGAGAAAAAATAAAAAAAAACAGATACATAAAACCATACAGACAAATCTGATGCAACCTCAAAACCAACTCTTGTACATTCTAGTCCAATTTTAAGCTTTCATATTCCTGTAAAAAGAAACAGCCACAACCATAACAGAGGCAATTGTCCCTCTGGAACTCTGGGAGCTAAACTTGTCTAGAATTCATGAGAAATTTCACCACGTAGCCCTGACCAGAAAATTCCCAGAAGTACTACAGAGAATGTGTAGGAGTTACAAATATCAATCTGAAGTTGAGATAAGGGTACAGGGAAGGTAAAACAACACAAAACAATTAAATGCAAATAGCACAAATCGACTGGATTTTAGTTTTACCTTTTCCTTCCTCCTCAAATGCAGGCCTTCCAAGTATCTCATCCGTTGATTCCTTCCGACGGCAAAGCTTGAAGAATTCAGTGAGGAAGTCACCTGTAAGAGGAACAAAGCTTCTGAACTCAGCCAAAAATCTCACTGAACAATGAGCCAACACTCAAAATTATGCCCTAAGGACACTCATTTTTATCTTTTCATCTGAAAGAACATCTGATAATTTGTTCTGAAGCACAAATATCTTAAACCACATAATTAAAGTTTAGGTGAATGTGCACCCAGGCAGCTCTCCAGAACAGAACTCTATCTGCAGTTTAATCCATTTCTTCATCCAATGCAGAATTTTGGGAAGTTCTAAAGCCCTTTTCCCCACAAGCTTAAAGCCAAGGACAGTAGAGTACAGCTTTCCAGAAGTACTAATCTTCCCTGTCAGACAGGCTGATTGAACTGAAGAGTTGGATTCATGCACAACACACTTAATAAAAAGGAGGAGATTCTAGGAAATCTAAATTTTCATAGAACACAGAGTTCCTTGGAACCTGGCAAAATAAGAACAGCAATGAATTTCATGGTACACAGACACAGAATAAACTACAGCAGAAACTTATGCATGTGCAAAGCTTGCGCTCTTGAAAAAGAAGCCCAAAATACTGTCCGCTCAAAAAAATAGGGGAGTGAGGAAAGAGAGGACATCAGGTAATCAGCAATTCAACCCTAACTTCAGAACTTAGTGTTTTTGTTTAAAAGCTGCAAGAGAAGACAGGAAATTCTGATCTCTTACCCAAGAGACACTGAGGGTTATCTGCTTTTCTGACTCTCACAGACCACTGGGGTGCTTGAAGAGGATCCAGGTCGCTTAGGGAAAAAAAAAATTAAAAAAGAAAAANGAAATCCAAATGAGAGTATAAGTATTCAAAAGATGAGTATCAAATTCTCAGTAAATGTCATGTCATAACCAGTGAGGTCATGGAAGGCACAATGTGCACCACATTACACAGAAGAACATGACAAACACTGAAATGCAAGCAAGAGTCCCTGTTCTCATGTATGTGCACGACATGAACAAGAAACACATGAGAACAATTCAGTTAGACCTGTCTTCTTTTAAAGTGTACTAACCTTGAAAACTCATTTCTGCATCAAGAAAGAAGGAAAAAAACAATGGTGTTTATTTTCAAGTATCAGTTGAAAATAAACGGTGTTTCAATATCAATGGTGTTTCAAGTATCAGTATACACTTCCTCCTCTTTAGCAGGAAACCTGGATGACAGTTTTTGGGAGAGGGATGTCAAGCAGTGAATTCTTTTTAACTTCCAAACTCCACTATCACTTTTTCCAAGAAATATGTAATACATGAAATTTTCAAGTCTAATATGAGAATATGCTCAAAACCAGGGGTTTGTGTTCTGTTGAGATTACAACACAATAATATTTTCTCACACAGAAATGCATTTCAAAAGCTGTTTTCCCAAATGAGATGTTCTAGCAGCTGCCATCAGCACTCCTCAAAATGGGTTCTTTTTCACATGCAAAGCCACACAGTGTTTGAGATGACACTAAAATGCAGTAGTGAACAGAAAAAGCAAACTTGTAGATATTTACAACTCAGACAAGATACTTACGAATAAACATCATTGTCAACAATTATCCCTTCTGCAAGGTGAGGCCATGTTGTAGCTAAATGCAGCTCACTGAAACAAAACAAGATTTCAGTCTTTCAGTGCTAGCAGAAAGTGTCCTCTCCATCCCAGTTCATCTTTTAAAAGGTATTTGTGATAGTTCATATTTGATTCCCTCTGTGTATCTTGTTTTCCAATAAGTTTTCTCACTGCATGCATGAGAGCAAATCCAACCCTTGAACAAAAGTGCATAATTTTTATCTTGAGGTGCATTTCAACATAATAATTTCAGAGATAAATGGGGTACTGCAGAAGTTGATAGTAAAAGACATATGAGCTTGAATTATGAATATCATCGGACAATTTTGCAAACGGTCTTATTTGCTATTAAACCATTACCCTTCACAGATGTTTCTGCTGTACTTGAATAATTAAAAATCTGTTTGACATGCTAAGTGGTAGGTAGGCAAAGCTAAGATTTGAAAATAACACACCTTTAACTCCTCCATTAAGGGAGTTATAAAACAGTTTTCTGAACTCTTCTCTTACCTAATAGGATCTTCACAGGCACCAAATGGTAACTTCCCAAATTCCAGGCCTCCAACTTCTCCCCCAACTAGAGCATCTATATCTGGATAAAAACCAACATGTTTTCCATACAGAATCTGTGGAACATTTGAAGCAGCCTATCATCTTAATTTCACAGCAAAGACTGTAATGTGTAGGATGACCAGAGAACAGCTGAGCAGGAAAGGTGACTGAGCTAGGAAAACGCAATCCTAAAGGCAACTGCTTCCAACAGAAACTGAGAAATAATCATGAAACAGGACATTCAAAGGGACAGATAAAATTCTTGTAATTCATGTTGACAGAAGGTTATTCCCTTCGTAAAGGCAATGATGACAGCTACAAAGACAGCCCTAAAGATTCAATGTTGATACAAGAACAGACACAGAAGTGCCATAAAAATACCTGGGCAGGAAATCACTTCTAAGCAGAAAAGGCAGACTCTGGCAGAGCAACTCTGCAGAGTGAAAAAACTACTTTTAAAAGGGTTTTTATCAAAAGAGGACTTAATCAAAAGATCTTGGGGATTCCCTGTAATCCCAGATACTTAAAGATGCCTCCCAGCATCCTGAGGAACTTCCCATGTTATATCCTTCAAACACATAAATCAAAAACAGACAGCCTCCACTGAACAAAAAATGAAGTGGATAATAATAATAATGTATTGTAATGCCATTATAGTAATACTGTTACAGCATCTGATCTGCAATTTAAACTGCATCTGGCAAACTGTCTACAAACAAAACAAGTGAGGTATTAGCAGATAAAGTATCTGGATAACTTAATTACACAATTTCTTCTTCAGAGAAGAAAAGAGACATTTAAATTCTTTGGTTTTATTTGAGAAGAGCTAATTGAGTGATGGTGTATAAGTTACAGGCCTAGTTCTTTCTAGTGAATATAAATCCACAACTGCACACAGCAACAGCAGTAACTGCAGACAACTGACACTATCCATTTCCAGTTTCTGCAGCACACTTTGACTCTGGCTCCCTTAAGCAGAATCCTCTGAAACAGTAAAAGTTATTCAAACTGCTCAAATCAAGAAATATGACCAGAGTGATACAACTTGCCCATGACAAACCAGGGATCCTGACTTAGTGAACAACTATGGCAAGGCAGAGAGAGACTACAGAAAACAGATTTTTTGTCTGCAGAAACAACAAAAAGATAAAATTTGTAGAATTAATTTCCCAAGTTCCTTAGGGAAACTTGGTTAACCAAAGAGGAACTATCATTTAAAACAGCACTGATTTTCTCTCTCCAAAAAGCAGGACTCTCTTCAAATATATGTTCAACATACATTCCTTAGCTACAGAGCGCACAGAATCAACCTCACCACACGCTTCTTCAAAACATAAGATTTTGATTGGTGTACTTTTGTTTTTTTAGCAAAAGAAAGCCAAACAATTAGATAGCCAGACCAAGGCCACGTGAGTTCTGTCTCTTCAAATGCACCCTAAATACTTGAAGCTTGTTATGTAAGACTACTACTAAGTCAAGAAAAGAACTTGGGCATTTTAACTGTTCCTCCACCTTGTACCTAAAAAATCACATCACTAATAAAACAAATGTTAAGGAGGAACTAATATCTACCTTTTTCCAATGGATTTGTTTACCTTTGAGAAGTTTATTTTTTATTTTCTGCTACTACCTGTATAGAAATAGGTCTGTTAAAAACAAATCCTTGATACTCAAGGAGGACAGTGTCGCCATTAAGCAACAATATGAGAGATCATTTTGAGAGTACCAAATGAGTAACTACCTCTGTTTTTCCTAAACAGCATCACTAAGGCATAAACTTATCAAGTCTGTTCTAAATACTTTAAATTTAAGACTATATATTATTTATCCCCTTTTTCATGCAAGGCTACAGTAACAAAAGAGTTGTTCAGAAATTCTTCCTGCATTAAATTTAGTACTGTGTCAGCAACAACAAAAATCCAAACCTTTACCTCAAGTGAGGTCCATATAATATTTTCTGCTTTTCCCACTGTTAATACACTTAAATAGTGAAGTATCAAAAGAAGGTACTTTATGGAAATAATTAACAAATACTCCCACAAAGTATTAGCATCTACTAGATCCTGAATCCAAACATTTCCCTAAGGAATTCAGGGCAAAATTGTTCACAGATTCATAGTCAGTCACCCTTCTCACTCCACATAGATACCACCATTTTAGAAACATCACTGTATTTCTAAAGGCTGACTAGGCCTACACAAAACACCTGGCCCAGCCATGAGCCACAGACAACTCGAGAGCAGCTTTAAGCTGGCTCATCCATCATACAGAGTGGATTGGACTGAAGCTTTTCCTAGTAATGCAGAAAATCTTTTAATTCTTCTGGCAAACATTTTCCTTAGCGTTGATGGTTTGTGTGGGGGCCCTGGGGACCCTGCTGGCTTCTGGCCCAGCTGTCTTCCTTATTTCAATGTCCCATGTCCCTGAAAAGATGAAACGAAGCTTCTTTCTGCTGCTTCAAGGTTTGTTTATTTTTTCATATCTAAGTTTCAGAAGCACAGCATTGGCTGCTGCTTCTAGAAGTATAATGGCAAAATGGGAAATGGCTGCTCAAAGCAAGTGTCTTTTATACCTTTTATCAACCAGTCAACAACTTCTGCGTGTTCAGTTTTGTCTTTACAACCAGTAGGTATCTATTTTATTAACATGTCTCTTCTACACTGAGTTCTTTCTACCAATTACTAAATCACAGGAACTTAGGTCAGAGAAGAAAGGAAGAAGAAGAAAGAAAAGAAGGAGAAGCCTGAATTCTCGATGTTGCCTCTACATAATATATAGAGCAAAATCTAAAAACTACAACTACACACTCTGTGGTATAGTGAACAAAAATCTTTTCATCTCTCTGGTGCATTCAAGTTCTCCCAAAAGTGAAGGCAGCTTTTCCCACAAGCTTAGGTCACCGGCTAAGCTATTTTGAGGAGCTCTGGGAATAAAATACACACCCAGAGGAGGAGGAGAAGTTCTCAGGCCTTCCTGGACTCCAACAGTTTGTCTGAAAACAAGTTATTCTGAGGACACAAGTCTCCTACCTGGTGGCTGCTGCGGCCAGAAGTACTGCTGCCAGTCCTGGAGCACATAGGTAAGGCGAATAGCCATGCTAACTGGAGGCAGGGGTGTTAAAGGGCAGCCCTTCAAAATATCAGAGAACAAATTCAATGTAAAGAGTAAATCCTCTCAAACACTCTAGGGCTCAAACGTAAATTCTATATAACATCAGTTTTATACTTACAATCTTGGTTTTGAAGATGTCCAGCAGCCCTGACAAATGAGTGTACTGGCTCGGCACCTTGCGCAGATGAACCATCTCGAAGTCCGTGCGGACGCCCGGGCCCTGGCACTCCCCCACGTACATCCGGCGCCACTTCTGATGGATTTGCACAAACAGTGGCACCTGACTATAAAACAGGAATACTTAAAGTGTTCTGCTCTCTTGTAGTCCCTGAAACTAGCTGAATATTCTAGCATAATTTCAACATAATTTCATCCTTTAAAATGTATTTTTTCTTAGGGGAACACACTTTAGAACACTTAATAGGAATCAAAGCAAAATACTGTTAATGTCATCATTAAACAGAATGCCTAAGAAATTGTCACATCACTCATAGCCCTATTCAGGACCTCACTTACCTCATTTCCAGTCTATATAATTTTTGAGGAAGATTAACAAGTTATTGTTACTACACATAAGGAAGAAATCCTCTCACAAAAGTAGTGTTTTATCAATTACCTGTTATTCCAACAACTCCTAGCAGCTTTTAAAAGCCTTTAAGGTTTTTAAACAATAATGAAAATAAACAAAACATTGATTCAGTCTTTGTAAATGGGGATATTTTTCAATCTTTCTCTAACAATATTACAGTGCAAACACAAAAAGCCTCTGAATGTATCTTGCTAACAGTTTAATACATTTTCTTCACAAATAAAGTATGCTGGAGTTTTACTGGGACATGTAAATAGGTTTATGCTTTCACCTACCAGCCAGTGTTGCCCAATGCAATGGAAACAGAACTCAGCAAAAGGTTACACTTGGATTCACTAACAACAGCATCATTATTTGCAGCCGGAGCAATAACCACAAACTCACGTAAGCCATACCTTGAGAGACAAAAAAGCACATTTCTAGTCTCTGGCATGCCAGCTGAAACACAATTTTTAAAAAATATTGTGACCTGGAGAACCTAATCATCACCAACAAATTGTGGAATCTGTTAATTTGATGCAAGTACCTCTTTTTTTAGAGAGGTCAAGAACTGAGTGGGCCTGGAGTGCTGCACATCCTGAAATCACAAATTACCTGAGCTTAACAGCATTCCAACACTGTCATGTTGACTGGGAGGACTTCCAGGTCTAGCAGTCCTGAGGTTTTCAAGTTTATATTTTTGACAGAAATTGTTTATACGTAAAACCAATCTCTATAGAACCAACGCTATTATGTGCACAAAATTTGCATATTAAGAATATAGTTGTTGTTTCTTAAGCTGGTGCAACCTTCCTTTTTAAGAATGCACCTAAATACTACATATATAAAAGCCTGGTTAATATAATAAATTGAGACAAGTAGTTTACCCAAGTAAAGACAGGCCCACTATGGTGGGCTTTTTTTGCACTCCTTTCTTGTGTCCATACAAAGAATCATTTTACTTAAGTTTTAACTTTGAATTGAAAAAGAATACACAATTGATTGTGCCAGATTTTCCCACTGCCACGCTCATTTGCAGTAGAGATGAGCTGAACACACATACCATCTCACCAGACAGTGGGCTCGAGGAGGAAAGTCATTGTTCATGCACAGCAAGTCCTGCATTGGCAGAGGAAGGGCATCTGTTGACAAAAAGTGATACATAATCAATGTACCACCACATCCATCCAGCTCACTTACAATTGGCTTGTATCAGCACTGTGTGAAGGCAAAGCAAACTAAAAGCAGAAATGTCAGATCACACTCATCGGACCTCAGAAAATCCCACACGGACACAAATCAGCACACTGTGGACTCCACATTCTGACACTGTCTTTTGTCATTATCCTTACAACTGCGTAACAGAACTATTAGTTACCTTCTCCCAGCTCTTCTTTCCCATCTTTGTCATTGGGGTCTTGTACAAGATAATGATGGGTAACTGAGAATTTGAAGTCTGCAAATGAAATTTCATCCGATTTCTCTTCCCATGTTCCTGTGGTGAATATACCCTGCATATAAAAAAGGAAGATATTATCCCATATATTTAGGTTAACATTCATTAGTCTTTAAAAGTCTATTGCCTACTTGATCAGTAATGTTAATTCTACTGCCTAACAGCTAAGCAAGATTTAATTTCAAAAAGCAATTCTCAAAGCTCTTCACTAAGGCAGTTGGATGCTAAAATCCATGTTGCCAATAATCATGTTCATTCCAAAGATCAAATATCATCTTGCAGTCTTCAGAACTATATGGCAATAAGGATTTGCATCTTCCCATATGCAACTACACACCTGAAGCATATGCACCCTCAGCTTTACCCAGAGACAGCAGTTTCCCACCTGGGATTTTATCTATATCTAAACCATTCTGTGCAAGTATTACCTTGATATTTACTTTCACCAAAAAACGATTATTTTTATCTCTAACTTACAAAACATCTGTAAGGATAATTAACATTTTAACAAAAATACAGCAGGAGAATGTCTAAGAAAATCAGCATCACTGCTCCTACTAAAAACAAAGCAGCCTGGACAATCCTTTGATCTTAAAGGGTGTTAAGGAGCTCTGGTCTAGAAAAGAAGACATGTAGGAATACAGGGACAGCCAAAGTGTAGTTAATTAGATAATGTAAGTTTTTATTCTAAATGCTCTCTACCTGACTAGAATATAAAGCAATAAAATTCCTCTGGAAACACAGCAGCCATTCCATAAAAACCAGCTGAATTTATCTGCATTACTACGCAGAAGAGCTCACCAATTTCCTCTGCATTTCAGAGGACTGAGAAAGCATCACAAAGGCTCTAATTAGACTGAAAAAAATCTCTCCCGTCTATGAAACACACTGAGTCACAAGCAGCACTGTGCAAACCTCAGCCAGTAAGTACATGACGTATGACAAAGACACAAGACAGGACAAAATGATTATTTAAGTATTTAGAGCAGCTTCAAGCATGTTTCCAGATTCAAACTGAAAATAAAAAAAAACCCACTAAGCCCTACATGAAGATCCACCTTTGTCAAGGAGACAGCCTGTTTGGCAGATGGCCCACCAAAGAATTCATAGCAAATGTTTGTCAAATTGACAGTTCTACAAGTGAAATTCCCCAATAAAGTCATTATCTGCCACACCTAAGAAAACAGCGATAGATGAAATACATAGAAATACATATGTGTATTATTGTATTACTAGTTAGCAATTCATATTCTAATGGAGAATTCAGAGGCAGTAACTTACCTTCTCTAGAGGTTTGCCTGAAGAAATCCCAATAAGTTTCCAGTCATTCAATACTTCTTCTATTTTTGAAATAAATCTATCAGGGAGGGGAAAAGGTATTAATATTTATTGAACACTAAACATGCACAATTCAACTACCTAAAAACGGGCAGTATGTTGTTCTGCTACAGAATTCTTTAAAAAAACCCAAACAAACCAACCCCACAACAACAAGTACCACAATAGAGCCAGAAAAATTGCTTACTTGTACAAATAAAAGAGCCCTCCTATGCTTAAATTTCACAAGAGAGTTACTTTTAGCAACTGCTATGAGCATCTTTGGACAGTTTTAAGAATCTCACCTGTTTATTTTTCTAGTACTCCAGCATATAACACTTAACTCCTGTTTCACTGTTCACAGATAAATAAGCATTTGCGACAAAATTATACACACTAAATTCAGATTTAAAGCCCAGCACTTTAAATTTCTTGTCTCCTGTCATAAACATGATCACTGGAAAAAGCATTTAGAAAACAGAGCGTTCTTCACCTTAAATTTCTTTGTACATTGTTCTGCTAACTTTTAAAGGCTTCAGCTACGAGATGACTGTCTTAATAATCAGACAGCTACTGAGAAAACACATAAGCCTTCTCAGTGTACATTCTAATCCCTTGCAAACAAGTATTAAACCAGACCTTTAACTAAGTTCAGAAACAGCTCGACTAGAGCCTCTCAACCCGCTCCCCGGCCGCGGCCTGAGCCTAGCGCGGAAGAGCCGGGAAAAGGCTCCGGGTGCTCCCGGCTGGAGGCACCAGCGATGCCCAGGGTCCGGCTCTCCCCGGCAGGAGCGGCCGGGCCGGGCTCGGCGGAGCCCTCGCGTCACCCCGCGCTGAGTGAGGGGCGCGGCAGCACCCACCTCTCCCACTCGGAGGCGGTGGTGAAGTCCGTGATCTCAAACACCTCCGACTCGGGCTGCGGGGAGAGAGGGGGAGAGGAGGTGAGCGGAGAGAGCAGGGGGAGAGAGCGGGACAGTCGAGGAACAGGGGAAGAAAGGGAGGAGCAGGACAAACACTCACTTCGCTGTCGGCCGCCATCTTGCGCCGCTACCGCCCCCTCCTCCCCCCCAGCGGCGGAGGCTGCCGGGAACGTGGTGGAGGGCGGTGCCTCCTCAAAGCCTTGGCTCCCTCGTAGCCCGTCCGTTCTGGGCTCCCTCACGGCCCGGCTTCCCCTCACGGCCCGGCTTCCCCTCACGGCCCGGCTTCCCCTCACGGCTCGTTCCGACGGGGCTCCTGGACAGCGCGCTTCCCCGGGCTCCTCGCCCCGCATCCCTCCTTCCCGGCTGGCTGCAGCCCCTCACGGGGACGCCTAGAGGCGCTTCACAGCCGCGCTGAGGCGCGAGCTGCTTCCACAGGTTCTCCGGCTCCGTCAGGGTCAGCCGAGAAGGAGTCCCTCAGATGTACGAGTAACACAGCCCTTGTCAGCCAGCCCGGGGCTGAGGTCTCCCCCAGGACTGGTGTCCCGATTCCAGCCTAATCCAAAGCCTTTCCCCTCGCTTGCATCACCCGGAGGACGGCGACAAATCCCTCTGGCATTCAGCAAAGGAGTTCCCTTAAACACTCTTTTAACTCAGCTTGAGCCCCACTCTATCTCTTTTATCCCGTCTTGTCCCTTAGCACAGTCTCTTACTTAAAAAAGAAAAGGAAAGATCCTTAAAATCTGCGGCTAAAAAGGAGATTACGAATATTCATGAGAGCGTTGAGGTGAGGGGACTCAGTGCGAAGTTAAAATGACATAAACATTTCAGGTACTGAAGGCATAAATGGAGGCAAACAGAAGATGGAAATAGGGTTTGGTTTGTGTGTTGAGAGAACTTGTGATTGGAGCTTGAAGTGCTCCCGTCCAGCTCGGCTGTGTTTGTTTTCATAGGTCACTGCTGCTCTTTGAATTAAACTCCTGCAAGCCAAATTCCTCCCGGGCTGAGGGGGTTACCTGGGCGACATCGTGTAAACTCAGCAGCCCCGGGTAGCTGGAGCTGCCTGCGGAGAAGCCTGCCTCGGGAAAGACTCCTGTGTGCTCCGCACTCAGGGAAACAGCCGAAAATAAAATCAAAGTGTGCGTAATTGCTGTCCAATTCTTCCCTGGCCAGCAAAGGAAGGCAGCTGAGAGCTGAAAATGCTCTGTAAGTCCCCTTTGGGCTGCTGTGCTTCTTTCACTCTCCGCTGCTGAAGAACCAGGTAAGATTTATTTATGCCTTTTTACAGAACATCCTCCGTTATTATTTTAAAGGGGTTTTTTTGTGTATCAAAAAAAAAAAAAAAAAAAAAAAAAAAGTGTTTGCCATCTGACTCTTAACAAGCGAACATAATGGGATGAGCTTTGTGATGGATTATCTGGCCTTTAGCATGAGACATCGAGTGCTGCCTTCTACAGCTACTTCTATAGCTAATTCCACTGTCTTTAGTTTGTATTCTTGTCACTTGAAAAACTGACAAGATTTTTCTGTCAGTTTTTTAACTGACTGTATTTTTCAGGAAGACTCCTAAATCCATCAAAACTATTATCTGGGATTAATTTTATCTTAAGAATTGGCTTTCTAGAATTTCAAAACTCCCAATCCTTTGACTTAACCTTCTCATGTTTCTTCATGAGTGCACTTTGGGATTGTTCTGTGTTGTTTATCCCACTGTCATCTTTCGGTATTGCTAGAGTTGGAGTTTAATCTTGGAAGAGAGTCGATGTTTTTATAATCATGAAGCAGCTCCCAGCACATTCACCACAGCCAAGAATAACTCTAAGCAGGATCAGTATTACCCACACATATCTGTATTGACCAGGAGGGTGACAGCCAGCTCCTTTCCCACAGTTATTGCTGATTAGTCATGGGAAAGCTACATTACAATATTCTAATTGGGGGAAAAGCCCTATCAAGTCAAATCCAACATATTGTGGTTTTAGCTCTAAATGCTTTCTGAACTCTTTGGTCCTGTACATTCACAGGAAAGGGATTAGATACTAAATTACAGTACTTTTAATAATCTCAAGTACTTTAAAAATGTTTTTGTCTTACTTTTGTCTCTTAAATAATGAAATATTAATTAATTGAATTGGAAATAAATTAACAAAATATTCTTTTCAGGTTTCTGGCCATTAATACATTTAAGGACAGTATGTCTGACAACCAACAAAATAAGAGGAGAAGCAAAAAAGGTAGTCTAACTCGAAGCTTATGTGTTTAAAGTGTAAAATGTGGATCTGAAGTGGGAAAATTACAGGAAAAACTTGAAATCTGGCTATATGTCAAAACTTAGCAACCATAACAAAATACAAAATCAAACTCAGAGTTACTTTCCACCTTTGAAAAGGCCTGAGATTTGTTTTGGCTTTCATATTTTTAAATGCTGTACTTCTGTAGAGTTTCTGTCAATATTTGCCTTCTATTTCTGTTCTACTGAGATAGCAGCTGTAACTGGATGTTTTTAAGATGTTCTCTGCTTTTATAGTACATTGAATTAATTAACTTACCAAAGAAATATAAAGAATTAAAAGCTATGCATTCATATTTCAATAAATTACAAAAATAAGTCAAATGTAACTTGCTTGTTTCTTTTCCTGATAGTTACTTCTTGTACTTCACAATAATATTATAATGCCCCAAAACAACTGCATTTGCCATGTGTTACTGGAGTTAAACTGCTTTTATGCAAATATTGATGCAGGTCGTGGAAGTGTTGTTGCTTTTCAGAATGCAGACAATATAATGGAAGAAATGCATCAGTCAGACAAAGCTGTAGGAAAAACCAGGTAAGAAGCATCAGTATTTAATTTGCACTGGGGTATGTACAAATGGGGACAAAGGAGTTAGTGGTCTGAGTAAGAAAAATATTTCTTTAATTCTAGACATTACATACAGCTCTGTGTGTTGTGTAGTGTTTATCTCTTCCCAGTGTCAATTATTGGCCATTGCTGGAGGCAGGATACTTCATTAGGTACCAAATTGTTTGGTACAGTAAGAAAACACATGGTATATAGTTTTCCATCAGCATTTGACTTCTTAAAACCAGACAATTATTTTACATACAGCTGTAACATTAACTTAGACTGTACCTTTGCACCTCTTTTCAGTCACAGTATTTATCTTTTTCCATATTTTTCATTCTTCAGCAAACAGGTGGCAGAAATCTGAGGCTTGTCTACACAGCCTCTGTTTTTTCAGGCAGGCTGTAGCTTATTGTGTAAGTAACAAAGGCACATCTGGTCTTCAGAATTCCTCTGACACACTCTCCTGATGATTCGTAAAAACTACAAGCTGGAAGCAATCAATTTTTGTCAAAAAGAGGAAGGTGAACCATATGTTTTTCCATTCCTCTTGTTGCTTGGTTAACATTGTCGTTCATTCTCACTTGTAGTCAAACTCTACATTGCAATCAGCTATTTTCAGGGAGAGTCACAACTTCATAGATAAATAAAGAAAAGATACTTTGGCATTCTGGGATGTTACAAACCTCTTGGTCACCTTATTCACCACTCATATGATTGTTTGAACTGACTCCTTCCACTTATTTTTGCTCTGTGTTTGGTTTTTTTGGTTTTTTGTTTTGTTTTTTTTTTGCCTTTTAGCCAAATAGCTTCAACATCCAGAGCATGGCCAGACCAACAAGTGGCAAGTTTTCCAAGTAAAAATCAGATAGCATTGCCCAGGAGACATCACACTTCTTTACCTTTCTTCTCAAAGAAAGAGAACATGGGATGTAGCTTTGACTTCAGCTTTCTGCTACAGACCTCATGTCCAGAATCTAACATTTCAACATCATTTATGGATTTAGATACTTTCCAGATAATAAAAGCACAAATACAACAAAGTAAGTTTAATTTTAAAAGTCATAAATTTTATATAAATTTACATATTGGTATTCATATTAGAGGGCAAAATCTTAGAAGTCCTTTTCCTTTAAAGTTGGCTTTCTATCTTTTGACTTCTTCACAGAGACTTCAGCCATGTCAACCCTCTTCTTTAACTACATGTGTGTGTGTTTGCAGAATGAAGGAGATAAAGAGAAGCAATGACAAACCATTCCTGGTACTCTGTGTAATGAAACTCAGCCCACAAATGTGGAGTGTAATTCCCTGTACCTGGAGTGATGACATCTCTCACTTTCTCCTTCATATTGGCAATACTGTAGTTAGCCAAATCTACAACTGAAAAGTATCTTCTAAAATTATTAGTGTCAAAATATTTTAAAGTTGCAGTATATATATATATTTTTCTATAGAAAATGGAATTGCAAAGTTTAGTATCATAATTAAATTTCAACCTACAACTTTTTTCTGCTCTGCAGGTCTATAGCACAGTCCTGCAAGCACAGACAGATCCTTGATCCCCTGAACACTACAATTTGAAACTAATTTGTGAATGTGAATTATAGTCTGTTTAAGAACATGAAATTAATATTTCATTTGTTTTGATTTTTAAGGCTTAAATGTTAAAATGCTAAAAACCAGGAACAAGAGTTCTGAGGTAAGAGGACATTATGTATAAAATTATCACTGGCAAAGATATTATATCTTTTCAAAATCTTAGAAATACAGTAGTATAGGTAGTTTGCTTAGTCTCAGCTGGGTTTGTTTAAAGAATGTGAAGTATTTCTACATTTATTTCATGTTTGTGTGTCAGCAAATCTTCAGCTGTATCAACAAGTTGCCAGTAAGATGTTACATCAGGGATTTTTGGAGAGAAAAGTTCAAAAATATATAAAACCTTTTAAAATAGGAATATGTAAAATGTGCATCCTGTATGTTAAACAAATTAGATGTCTAGTTTTGCCAAAACCCCCTACTCTTCTTTTAAATGGTAATTTAAAATTGAAGCTGAATTCTAAAGTGGTCTCGATATCAGATGATTGATGAAATTTATTGTGTTAGCAAGTAAAAAATAATCTTGTAGGATTAAACATACTTGACATGAGATTTTTGTGAAAAGTGTAAATGGGATTAGACAAAACTTTTGTACTTAAAAACAAGCTCACAATATTACATCTCAATGCTTCACAGGACCTTAAATTTACTGTATATAAAAAAAAGAGAATTTGGCCTTCAAGTATATTAATTAATAGCCTTTTGTACAAAAGACTCAACTCATTGAATCAAATATAAACTTCAGTGAACCCCCCACAGAATAAAACTCTTCACAGGAAAAAAGTGAAGAAAAGTATAGAAGTAGGAGCAAGAGTTCTGACACAGGATTATAAAAGGGGTTATGGAAAAAGCCATTTCAAATGGAGGGAAATATTTAAGAAAAATAATTTAGCTGACCTCAGTGAGATTTAATGCAACTTCCTTTCATGGCTTGGGCTCTGATGGTTTCTAGAGGTGTATCCTTTGGTATAAACTGAACATTCCTATTAATGCCATGCAGGCTGGACAAAGCCTTCAGAACTGTGAATTTTAAACCAACACATTGCTTTTCCCGGCATGTTCAAACCTCAACTTGTCCTTGGAATGCAAATGAAAATTTCCTGCAGGATGCAAACTGATGTTGAATATAGACATGCAAATGAGCACTCAGCAGATGACTGTGTGATTATTTCTATTGCATTCATTTGCATGAAACTATTCATTTCCTATAAAATAAAGAATAGAAATATTATTTTCAGAAAATTATTCTCAGTGTTCATCTGAATAGTCAAAACAAAGTACTCAGTTTTCTCTGATCTGTACTCTTTTAACTAATGTGATGGGAAGAGAAGGAAGAAAGGAGGAATAATAAAACACATCCCTGACCCAACAGATTTCTGTGTCAGCTGTATTTGGTTTTATCCATTTCACTTCACTGAAACTTGAGTGCAGACTGTGTTGTCTTCCAGTGTACCTAAAACTGTGAACTAAATCTGTGGCCATTTAAAATGGTTTATTCATCTATATGTTTAGATTTAATATAGTGTATCTTAAAGTCTATAAATAATTTGTTAGAATTGTTTTGTCTGAGGATGCAATAGCATTCTGTTATAATGGTCTGGTTTTCCTTTTGAAAAGTTGCTTACATGAACTCTAGTTCCATTGGGAATAAAATTATTGGTGCCAGCACACACTGAGGGTTATGTAAAAAGACTTTAAATATCAGCATTGGAGTGGTGCTCTCATTCAGGGAGAGTGCACAGTGAGTGAGAAACTCTGGTGCCTGAAGGCACTGACGAGCCTTTGAATTCTTGTAGCAAACATGTGAAATGCCATAAGACAGAGTGAATAACTGACAAGAGGATTTGTACATGTAGACTAAACTTACTGGTGTTAAGTCATGGAGAATGACTTGTGCCTTAAAGCAAAAGATTCCATTTTCTGTACTAAGAAATACTGAGAAATAGTTCTGGATGCAAGAAAATTAATGTAATTAATGTGAGAAAAATAATGTATTTTCTCAGAAGTCTGATATTACTAGGTTTAATATAGGAATATATAAAAGAATAATAATTTTCTTTTTTTTTCTTGCTCTACTTGGTTCTTAGTGATTAGATTTTACCTGTATCTGTGGTGTAGCACATTATTAACGTTTTCTATGCAAATTACAGTTTCATTTGCCACTACTGACATGTCAGCCTGTAAGAACAATTCATCTTGCTCCTCTAGAGGATGATATTGTCAATGAAAGCAGCCACAACAGAAATATTTTAAATATTATGAACTCTATTCCTCAGCCTATGAAACCAGTTACTAAATTTTATCAGTATCAGTTAGACAACCTGTTAAAAAGGCACAGTGAACAGTCATCAGAATTGATCATGGCCACAATTTCTGGTAAATTCACTCCAGTGACAGACCTGTACTACTTCAGCATGAGCAACTGCGATAAGTACCCCAAGAATAAGAAGGAAGAAATCCAAAGCCATTTCAAATGGAGGGAAGCTGATGTAGCAATCCACACTGGGAATAAGGACCAGGTGAAGTTCTGGTGTTCAGTGGTTTGTGAGAACATTGATCTTCTGACCCAAGCCAGGTTCTGTGATGAGTGTCATCTCTACTTAGACTCAAGCAGTGCTCTGATGAACTGTGGCATATTTACAGCTCAGACAACATTTACAGTGTCAAGCAACAGTGATGCCTCAAGAGCTGGCAATAAGCAAAACAGAGCACAGGATTGCTGTAGCACTGGTCTGGAAGAAGGAAATGCTACAGAGATGATACTGGATTATAAACCACATGAAGAAACTGAGATTGCCAACTTTGTGCTTTACAATCATGATTTGGGTTCGTCCTGTAAAAACGAAGTGATCGAGGCCTACCAAGCCTTGGAAAATATTTCTGTAGTTGCAGTAATTCCCAGAGTAGAAGTTCAAGATCGCTCTAGAAAACAGTCAGAAAATCAAGTCTGTCTCTCTGAATCTGAAATAGAAAAAGAAGCAATGTCAGAAGCAACTTCAGAAAACCAAAGTGAGCTTGTGAGTGCTGCTCATGTTACACTCTCTGAACAAGAACCAGCCAGGGAACCACACACTGCTGAACGAGTCACTAAAAAGGGTGGTGCCTGTACCCTGCCTCCTCACATTTCTCAGAGCCTCAATGTTCTTGCTCACAAAGAAAATGATAAAAATAAAATAAAGATGAATAGAAATAAATATTCATCAAAATCTAAAATTAATAATAAGGTAAAAGTATCTGAAGACTTAATTGCTTCTGATGAGGTTACCACCAAATATAATGGCAAGAGTCAGATTTTTCCATCTTTGGAACTGACAAAAGTGAAGTCAGAGACTTCCATGAAGTGTCAGAAAAAATATGCTCAAGGAGACAAAGCCCATGTTGCTCAGAGTGCTCAGAAACTTAAAAAGCAAAGTTGCTCCTGCAGTTGCAAAAATTCAGCTGTCTTAAAGAAACATGTTAGTCCACTTTGTCTGCCACGTGCACCCTCTGCTTCAGATTTCATAGATCTGAAATACACTGACATGTTTAAAATAATAAATTCAGATGACCAAGGCCCAGGTATTTATGAAATGTTTGGAACTCCTGTCTATTCCCGCATGCGAGACCTTGATCAACACGAGAGCAAGTTTTATAAAGGTGTTTATTCTGCTCCATCAGGGAGATGCACCTGCAGATCTGCCTGCAGTAAAGGGGGAGAGAGCAACAGAGTCAGAAACACGCAAAAGAAAACACATTCCAAGCCAAAGAAGACCATACCTGGCACTAAACAAAAGCAGAAAGGTTTAATCACAAAGGACAGAAGGACAAAGCTGAATGACAGCAACACAGAGCAAGATAACATAACAAAGTCTGACTCGGATTTTCAAACAAACACCTCAAGTACATTGTTTCACAGAGACACAGATCATCAGCTCACATTTTTAGAAGAGTTTTCACAGTCAACTAAGCAAAATGAGATTTTTTCAAATTCAACTCTATCAACTATTAAAGAAGTTTCTTTGGAGCAGGCATTAGACAGGCAGGATAAATCCAGACATCAGAGAGCTGCTGCCTCTAGCCATGATCTCGTTCAGTTGAGTGATAAAGACTGCAGAGAATGTGTTGCTCCAAGTGGCAGTCTGGTAACAGCAGAGCAGAACATCTGTGTGCCCCAATGCAGGGGGGATATGGATGGTGGCAAAGGCCTGGAATCAGACCAGGACTCAAAGTCTGTCAATAAATGTGAATTGCCCTTTTCAGATAGACTGGAATGCAAATCCCCTGCAAAAATATTAGATCACAGCTGGGCAAACACACCTCAAAACAGTGGTTTGGCAAATGAATTGACTCAACCTTCAGTGATTTGGACAAAAAATGCCAAAAGCCCCTGTTTCCAGACAAGTCAAAATATTTTTTCCTGCTCAGATACTACAGATGTGACTGATGAGTTACTTTGTTGTCTAGCCAAAGAACTGCTAATGCTTGAAGAAAAAGACATCAGCTCTTCAGGACTAAAAAATACATGTTCTAAAATGCAAAACACACAGAGTGAAGAAGAGGAAAATATGATGAATGGAGATGGAGCAATAATAAATAGTGCTCTAGAGAAGGTAAAACTAATTTCTTCTTGTAACTTGCCTTTGAGTTATGCGTCACACAAGTTTGGATGAAAGATGGGAAATATGTGCTTATTAAAGAGATTCATCAAGTCTCTTTTCCTTGGGCCAGCTGCCCACTGATTCTTTCAGTGTTCTGTTGA
Organism: Erpornis zantholeuca; assembly: GCA_013400515.1. Lineage (NCBI taxonomy): Eukaryota > Metazoa > Chordata > Aves > Passeriformes > Timaliidae > Erpornis > Erpornis zantholeuca. Next base: position 228,092 of record VZTN01033981.1, read on the forward strand.
ATATATATATGTGTGTTAGAGGCTGCATGTCAGGTCACAAGCCAGAAGGTACTAAGGCATGACAGGAATAGCTGCCAAAGCTTATATAAATTGAGAAATTGTAGTGAATAAAGAGAATGGGCTGTTTTAATTGAAGAGCTTGTATAAAAAGTCTTTGGGCAAGGCAAGAGCTGGAGATCTGGACAGATAAGGAATACAGAAAAACACTACAAATAGTCTTGTGTATCCTAAAGGGCAATTACCTTGAATCTCTGAGTGCAACCAGATACTTTATAGGTATGAACTACACGTTTCAGACAGATACTTGGTTTATCAGACAGACTTACCCTGTTTTAATTAATGCTTAAAACTTTGAGCTCAGAAGGCTCAGATTTTGGCCCCTATGTCAGCTGAGTGCCTTAACCTACTAAGGTGTTTCTCTACCAGTACTGCTTCTCCTTGGTCTTTTAGCTCTTTGTCTATTTAAATTATAAGTTTATAAGGAAACTTCTTTCAGTACATATTGATACAATCGCTTGTGCTTCTGCAGACACAGGTGCCAATTATAGCTCCATTATTACTTCGCCCAGGGAGACCCACGGCTAGATGGGATAATTATTGCTGTGTTTCTGAAGCAGGCTCTTCTTCCTGGGAAGTCATGGCCCTGTTATTTTCATCAGACTTGTGTCACCTGTATTACATGGAGCATGATGATAGACATATTCACCCTTCAGCTTAGCAAACTGTACCAATGAGACGAAAAAAAAGAGTATATCCTGCTCTTCTAAGTGCTACTTCTGTCTTGGTGTCAGTGGAAGAAGATATGCTGTAATCTTCTGGTTACGCACTGTTGGGATGTATACTTGAAAATATTTATACAGTTTTACCTACGATAGCAATTTTATCAATGACTAGGGCAATGTTTATATATAAAAATCTATAAGGCAAAGTCATGCCAGGAAAAATTACTCATTATAAAATATGTAAGGACCAAATGCAAGCCTGTCTTTTTCTCTCTGCTTTCTCCCCATGCTGACCATCATCTTTCAAGCAGAGTTACAGAAAAGCCTTTTTACCTTCAAATGAAGGAAGTGGCCTTCTAAACTTTGATGAGTCTACTAAATTACCAGGAAACAGTTTAGCTAACAAAGATCCTATTATGTGGACAAGAGGAGAAGTCCTTGGAAAGGGAGCCTATGGCACGGTAAGTGAATGTCTGAATGTGTTAAGAGATGTGCTGGTTGTCATTGAGCTACACCTTATCTCAAATATGGCTGTTGTCCTATTCAACAAATGGTTAAATATTTTGCATTGTACAATGAGGCATGAAGCGTGACAAGCACAAAGATACTATCTAAAATAAGTAAATACTCAAGTTTTATCTCGTGTCTTGTTTAATAAGTGCTGGTTTCACTGTAGGTGTACTGCGGTCTCACAAGCCTGGGACAGTTAATAGCCATAAAACAGGTGGTTTTGGATACATCAGATCAACTCACTACAGAAAAGGAGTATCAGAAATTCCATGAGGAGGTCGATCTTTTGAAGACATTGAAGCATGTCAATATTGTAACTTATTTAGGAACTTGCCTGGAAGACAACATTTTAAGCATTTTCATGGAGTTTGTTCCTGGTGGCTCCATTTCCAGTATTCTGAATCGCTTCGGTCCATTGCCAGAAGTTGTCCTGTGTAAATACACCAAGCAAATTCTACAAGGGGTTGCATATTTACATGACAACTGTGTGGTCCACAGAGACATCAAAGGCAATAACGTGATGCTCATGCCCAACGGGGTAATAAAACTGATTGACTTTGGCTGTGCCAGGCGCCTGGCCTGGGCCAGCCTCAGTGGCACCCGCAGTGAGCTGCTCAGGTCTGTGCATGGCACTCCCTACTGGATGGCTCCAGAGGTAATAAATGAGTCTGGCTATGGCAGGAAATCAGACATCTGGAGCGTTGGCTGCACCGTGTTTGAGATGGCAACAGGCAAACCACCGCTGGCTTCCATGGACAGGGTGGCAGCCATGTTCTACATTGGGGCCCACAGGGGGCTGATGCCTGCCCTGCCCAGTCGCTTCTCCAGCGCTGCCGTGGAGTTTGTGCATGCCTGCTTAACCAGGTATGGAGGCTTTGTACTGGGGAATGAGAGGAAAAATGCTGGTAGTTTGTATTCTGGAGATGGTTCATGGCAGCTTAGGTTACCCTTTATATGGTACATATGAGTATTGTAAATGCATAGGCTTTTCAGCATTTCAGGAAAGCCTTTAGATAAGAGTATATATAAAGAGCTTTACTCTCTCTAAAGCTATAAGAAAACCCTCACAGATTCTCTTTTAGTAGGCCTTATACTCATAATTTACTTTCACTGTAACTTTCATGCAGAAATGTGGTACCATTGAGTGTTGGACAAAATGTGTGATAAATTTCTTTGCTGTGCTTTCCTGTTCCAATATTGTTTGAGTTTGGCCTATGTCAGACAAGTTTTAAGGACTGTATTCTAAAGGGAAGAGTTTTCACTTAATTCTTCTCTTGTGCAGTGGAAAAATCTATTAACACTGCCAGGATATACAGGACATACATACTTACTTGAAACACAATACTTATTAGAAACGTAAAGTTGTCTCTATAAAACCCCAAACCATTACCATTCACCTATCATAATGATTATTTTTGTGATGTTTGTTTGGTTTTAAACAAAGCCATGGGCTTCTTAAAATGCATGACATTGATTGGAGGTGACAACAACCTGATTGACAGAGGCTTGAACAGATAATTATCACCCTTCTTAAATACATTTTTGGTGCACCTAAAATAGCCAAATTAGCAGAATTATTCAAACATTTAGAAGAAATTTAGGGGAATAAGTAATGATTTCTTTAATAATAAAATATTTCAGTCTTTTAATTCCTAAATTCCAAGATCTTTTCCCTTCAAGCCTCCCTTTCTTTCTAACAGCTTTATCAAAAAACCATAGAAATGAGTAGTGAATGGAGAAATAATAAGAATAAAAAGGCTAATTTTGCAATTAGATTTTACAATTACATCACAGGCATAGATAGTGATTTTATGTACTGATCTGTGAAACCTTCAATGCAGAGATCAACACGAGCGGCCTTCTGCTCTGCAGTTGCTGGACCATCCCTTTGTGAAAGGAAGACAATGAATTTTTCACAACTCTTGCCAAATGAGTTTACATTTTCCATGGAAAAGATTTTCACTGGTAAAAAACAAGACCAGAAGGAACTGAACTTTAATGTGACAGCAGAAATACTGGAGAGCAGTTGTGTGCAAGGAGTCTGTTATTAGGCAGCAATGATTAAAGAGTCCCTGTTCTGCAATGCCTGTGCTCACTGGAGTGGGCACTCCTTCACTGGAATCACAAGGCCACGTTGTGTTGTATTTGGAGAGACTTAAAGTGAAAATAAAGTTGTCACATGTGACAGGCCAGGTAAGCTGGAGTGTCTGTAAAAGCCTATGGAACACAAGCTATGGGCAGAGAGCTCTGCAGGTAACGCCAGCTTGGAGATGAGTATTTAATGTGATGATCCCACAGGAACCTCAGACCATCTACTGGCATAAAATGTACTGAGCCATTTATTCAGTCAGGTGGGCCCTTTTATTTAGCTGGGTGGGTGTTTCAGTTTTCAGCTGGTGAATAACTTTTTTACATACATAGATCAGTCCTGTGTTCCTGAGGCCCTGTATCTCCACAAGATACTGTGGTGGTAACTACAAGAGATAACAAATCTAAACCATGTGACTGCCTCTTTTAAATGAAATTGTGCATTTTAGGGACACTTTCAGGTCCCAGAAGGTTGGGACTGGACCAGAGCCTCTGGAGCTGCTCTGGTCCAGCCCCACTGCTCGGAGCAGGGCTGACTGAAGCAGGTTGCTTTGGCCCTTGTCCCATTGGCTTTGAGTATTAGTATGGATGGAGACTCCAGAGCCACTCCAGGCAACATGCTCCAGTCTTTAACCCCCTCCATGGTAAAAGTGATTTTATGTTTGAAGGCTGTCTTACAGGTCAGATTGTCCCATTGTCCCTTGTCCTGTCAGTGCTTAGTGAAGAGTCTGGCTGTCTTCCTTACTGTCCGAATGAGGTGGTGATACTCACTGAAAACCTGAAGTGTTTCTCAGAGCACTTGAGTGAGCACTATCTGTGACTGGATGACATGGAACAGTGCCCCTCTGTACTGCAAAAGTCAGTTACAATTAAAACTAGCTGCTACTAACTGCACAAAGTTAAATCAAATCTAAAAAGCATTATTAACTATTAATAAAACAAAGCAAAAAAAAGCGAGTATTAGTATTTAGCATGTCTTTTTGTTAATAAAGCTTCTTCCTATCAAAATGGGGTAAAACTTTAGCCTTTGTGAGCATCCAGGCTCCAGGAAGAGAGGCAGTAAAACTCAGCCCTACAACTGTTCAGAGATGAGCTCGTAAGAATCCAAGACCCTGATTTCAGTGCCAGCAGTAGTGTGAACATCAGTGTTTTACAAATGGGAAGGAAGGAATTCTAAGTTTTATATAAAACCAATATTCCTCAGAGTGCTAAACATTTTAATTACTTAAATAGCTTTCAAACTTATTTTATTCCAGTAGCCTGACTTTAGAGCGTTAAGTCTAAACTTTATAAAAGCAAAGAGAAATCAGTACTTCTGGCAAAATTCTTTATTAATAGTTTCTGTAGGTATAGTGTCACATAACAATGACAGAACATTATGCCAGTATAAGAGAAATCCTAACATCACAGTAATATTCAAAGTTCAAGCAGTTAACAGTCCTTTTTTGAGGGATACCAGTTGGTGCTCATGCCAGACATCCATGGCAACATCATGTTAAAGTATCTTCATGTGAGTACCTTGCAGAACAAAGGCAAGAGCCCTGGCATGTGAGCTCCAGTGGGATGTACATAATTCCATGATGTGTACTAATTCTTCCCAGATTAAGGTAGAGTCTTCAACAAAGCTGCAAGGTAAATATGAGGGTTTATTTAGCATGGAATGAAACTGAGATGAGAGTCATAAGCAGGGAAAGAATGGGAATGCTCTAAAATATAGAATTAATTTAAAAAAGGTCGGCATTACAAACCCCCCTTCTTCTGCACAGTTTATAAGCAAAACTAACATGTTAGAGTTCTCCAATATTAAGGTTACCAGTTATTTGCAATTTGTCATGTTTAATCCTCTTAATTACACTGGAAGTAGCCATTAGAGGTTTGTAAAACTTGAAGGTGAGTTTTTAATCAGAATGTGAAAGCACATTTTTGCTTTTGTTTAACCACACTTCAAGAATGAGGTGGCAGCTTAAAAGGCCAGCACCTGCAACAAAGGTATTGCAGCTTAATCAGAGCTGTGCTGGCAGCCCAGCTCAGGGCCCAGCCTAGCTAAACCAAGCCCTGTGTTAGTCTGGACAGCCTTAGGTCACTTGGCTGAGCCAGTCCAGTGGAACAGCCTAGAAACAAGTCTAACTTCGCATACTTCTTATGTGAGATCAGAGATTTCCACATCAAAATCCAGATGCCTGATTACAGGTATCCAATGTAATGAGGGGAAAGGCTGTGAAATCCTGAAAAATACTTCTTCCATGAGACTCTGAGTGACTCAGAGAGCAGGGTCACACTTGCTTCGTTATTTATAGTGTTGGAGCAGGTTGGTTGCTGGTTTAGACTACAGCCTTCCTTTCTGAAACCAGTGAGAACCCATTACAGTGCATGCAGGCTGCCAAGCTCTTGCTGTGACTGCAGATTTCCTCAAGATTTGGAGCTTAAATCTCAGAAGCTGAAGATCCAGCCCTGTCCTGGTATGGCTGTAGGGGTACCCCAAGTTTCTTTCACAAGGGAAGGTGAGCCACGGCTCACATCTCAGAATGGAGGAGCCACAGGCAGGCCAACCCAGGCTAACCAGTGTAACCACTGCTCTTGGAACTACTACCAGCAATAGGATATAAAAATTTGCATCTAAAAATACACACATCTACCTCTCTTTCCAAGGAAGCAGAGCCTGGTTCCCAAAACCTCGAGTCTCTTGAGATTATTTGGGCTCAAAATCAGTGCTTTTCCACAAAGCTCAGCAGGAACCAATGCCACTTCTACACCACTCCTATCAAATCTCTGGTTCTTGCACACAGGCAAAGAACTGGGGTTCTCCCATGGAAAGGCCTCCAGGACACACACTCCAGTGCCTTTTCTGCCCTATTTTTCCCTTCCCACAGGACCTGCACCATGGGAGAGCTCAGAAATTTTGGAAGTGTTGTCAAAGAACACAATCTGAACTATGGCAACACCAGTATTGCTGTTACAAGTGCAGGAGTAAAACCCAAGCACTGAAAGTTTTAAGATTATAAATTTTAAGATTATAAATTTGGTTTGGATTTGCTATATCCACTTCAGAACCCAGAGAAACAGTAATGTCCAGTAGCAATGGGAGAGAAGACTCCTTGCACTAATCATCTCTTTAAGGTGTAAGGAGTTAAGCCATTCAGAAAAAGGAGGAATTAACTAGCTAGTTCAGTCTGGAATAACTTCCAAGGCTCAAGACATTTGTTTTTAGAACTGATTATGCTTATGTGCATTTACCTCAAATTAAAGAAAGCAAGCAAAGTATTTGTCCAATCACCTTCCCTGCAAAACAAGGACTGGGAACCCTTCCCCCTAAGGTCTCAGAAAGATGCTTGGTGTAGCACTGTCACCCACCCCCTCACTGCTAAAAAAAATAAGAAAATCCCCTCCACCATCACAGCTGGCCAGGCACTACACACTGCTACCACCGTGCACAGGCTCTGCCCCCAAGGTAGAGAGAAAGAGCAGCTTAAGATGGCATAAAATGTCTAGAATTTGCTTTTCAGGTACCAAATACCTGATCAATGTAATGGAAATAAAGGAAAAAAGTAAGACTTCAGACTTACTTAATCATTCCATTATTTGAGTGATTTGATGAAAACTAGCAATGTTTTGCCAATAACTGAAAGGGGAACTTAACGTTTACTAACGAAGTTGGAAAAATTAAACATAGGAAAATGGGATCATTTCTGCACAATAGAGGTGAGGTAGGGAATTTTATTGAAAATACTTTTTTTTTTACAAGTTCTTAAGAAATAAACTTTTTTCTAATCTCACACAAACAGCTGTACCTCAAAAATTCAACTAAGCTATTATGAAACATTTATATTTACAGTTAGCCAAAAGAATATACAGAACTGCCATGTTATGCAAATAGCCAAGTACCAGCTCACAGTGAGATACATCACCCCAGCATTCCCACCATCAGGAACAGATCGAGATTCAACATATGAAAGAATCTCACTATTCTACAAACCTCATCTCACAAAAAGGAAAGACTTTTAATAGTGTTGTAGCAAGGTCTCCACTACAGCATCATTTTACAAATTACATAATTCATATACTCAAATTTATAACAAAAATCTGTAATAAGTGATGAACAAAGTAATAGTGTTGACTATGAGCCTTTTATTGCATTTATTCAGTCATTCACGTGAGGCCAATGCCAATCCCAATAATTTTCATTCATTTCCAACACTTCAGCCAGGCTACAGTTCACATCATTCACTAATTTTCAGTGGGTTTCAGTCAGGAAAAACTAGCGGCACCTGATTGCATCCCCTCTCCCTCCCTCTCAGTCCTAGGATCATCACATGAAATTCAGTTTCAGACACAAACACACAGAAATTTTTACCTATTTACAATTACATTGAAACCCAAACCCCATGAGTTTTATGGACATCCTTTCCAGAGAAACCAAAACCCACTGTTTGGATCTCAACGTAACATAGCAACATTTTGTCCACCATATTTCACAATTTCCCAGAATCAAAACAGGCAATAGTTTTTTTGTAACAGCACCATAGGAGGAAGGCCTATGCTCTTTTCCAAGGTATATTAGACAGGCACTAGTCACCATCCAGACATTTTAACTCCAGGTTGTGATAGCAACTGCTATATTTACAGTACAATATATTGCTTATCCAGAGTGGCTGTATAAGATGCATTTCCTGACACAATTATTTAGACAGACACAAAAAAAAGTACTGTAGTGCTTCAAAGACAAAGACAGTTTCCTGCTATTTCACGAGTCTGCCCAGGCTCTAGTTGAGGACAGTATATAATGCAGATTACATTGGTTACAAATCAGACCCACAAGTAGCACTGAGACAAAAGGAAATGGACTATAAAAGGATAGAAAATATTCAACAATGCAGAAGTTTGTAACAAGAAGTTACATCCCGAATGTAGAAAAATAACCAAGTCAGGAGGAATAAGACAGCTTTGGATTTTGTACACGGGCCTTGACTTACGCTAAGATATGGCAGAAATGCAATCAGGTTTCCATTTAAATATTCCTTAAGTGTAAAAAAAGTATTCATAGTTTAAATAAAACTTATTCAAGTAATTACAAGCGTTTGCATTACTGGAAACAGAGTATTACATAGTAATTGAGATACCTGTAGTTACATCATACAGCAACTACCAACCAGGCTGATACTGAACAGTTTCATTTAAAGCACAGGTGAGTAAATAACTGGAAGGGCAAAGCTGCAGATGTTCATGGGGGACTTACAGAGTTAAACGAGCACTAAGGGAATGAGGCGGCTTTGCAAAAGTTTACTTCACATCATGTTCACTTCTAAGTTAAAAGAAGTCACTGAAAACTGGCTGTTGCTACTATAGATCTACTGAGTTCGTGTTGAGGTACTTCAGAGCTTATGGATAGTTGTGAGTAAGAACCCAGAAGGTCAGTTACCTGTTCTGCAGGCGGCTGAGCTGCAGTGTTGGCTTTGAGAACACAGCACAGTCACACCTGTCACTCCTCCTGCAGAGCACAACCCCTGCAAAGAGCTCCCAGGCCTTGCCCTGACACTTGCAGGCAGACTAAAGGGATGTAGTGGTTTAACTGGGACACTCGGGATTTCCTAACCCCACAGAGCTGAAAAAGCCAGAACAAGTATCTTCCAATTTGGTAACTAATGACAAGCACAATCTACAGAATCACTGGTAACTATTTTATTGTTGGAATATAAAATTGGGATATCAATAGTTTTATTCTTATTTACTGTGAAGACTGCATTCACCTGTAAAAGAAATATGGCATCACACACAAATACACTTTTTGGATTTCAGAACATTATTATTCTGAAACCATAATGGGAACAGTGACCCCTGTTCACTATTAGAATAAATTATGTTGGGTTTTTTTTTTAAAAAAAGGATGATTTTCCCACAATGACAGTTCTGAATTGCAGTTAAATCACATTAATCTACATAACCATTATTAACAGCTCTGTGTCTATTTTACTGCATCGAGCCAATAAACATTTAAATGCACTTCACATCAAAAGATTATGTAAACTTTTGTTTTAATTCCTTTTTCCTTCAGAAATCTAGGGACATTTCCAAGGTGTGGCCATAGTGAGTGAGCAGAGGCCTACCCCTTTTCCTGCCTCCCTGCTAATACTGTGTGGTGCCAACCCTACATGGTCCTGGATGCCTCCTCCAGTGAAGTGTCCCTTTTAAGCGGCTTCTGATAAGGCCTACAGTTTAAAGATAAACAAGACAAAGTGCCATCTTGGTTTGGGTAACTGATGGACTCTGGCAAGATAAAATAAAGTTATGTGTATTTTGTTATACTTACAAGCAGCTCCAATCCTGAGTATTTATGGTATATCTAAACATACAAAAATGTATGTACATTTTTCTCCACTTTCTTGTAAACAGTTGTCAGTATACTGTTTTTAATCCCTTTATCTTTGAAACATGCAAATCATACATACAGTATAAATACACAAGAAAACAATGACACTCATTCAAAAACTACGCAACAAAAAGTTGTGGCTGCAGTACTCAAAATCATAAATAATCAATGCTCGAGGCATTCTATACACCTAAAAGCAGGCATTCATTCTACTGTTCTTAGCTGCAGTCGTAGAAATACTGAGATTTTTGCACCTTCCATGCTATTACTGCATTTATAACACTATTGTATGTGGAGATAAAGACTTGTTTACTATACCTCTTCTTTTCAGAGTGAAGGATAAAGCAGCACTTACATATACTGAAACCACAGCAGCAACAGCTGGTGTTGCTACTGCTATATTAGGAAGTTTTCCATTCTAATAATTCTTAAATTAAAAAAAAAAAAATTAAAGAAAAACAACCTAAGAATTGACTACATGTTCATTCCTTGGGCACTTAACAGCGAATCCAGCATGTCGAATGTATCTTTGTAGTCCATATGCTGGCTGTTTGTACTGTACTGGGGATGGGCATCAGGACCGTTCTCCACTGGTTTCTTGTCCAGTTTCACGAGGGTGCTGAGATGTCCGTAGCCCACCTGGTATGTGACAGGGGGAGGAGGGGGTAAGGGAAGGTTAAAAACAGAGTTGTGAGAGGATACATACTGCTTAACAGAGCAAGAACTAGATGAACTACCTGAACTTTTGGAACTTTTGCTCATTTTGGAGTGGTGGTTGTGAGAAGCATCATTGCTGTGCAACTTCTTCCTCGAAGAGCCGGAACTAGAGGAATTGCCATCGCTACTCAGGCCAACAGGACTCCTCAGCACAGAGGGCGTCACTCCATCCGTGCTGTGCTTACTGCTGCCGCTGCCACCGCCCCCGTGCGAGTGGGAGTGCTTGTGGCCCATGCCGTGGTGGCGGTTCAGCAAGTGCTCTTTGTGTTTGTCCTTATGCTCTTTGCTAACGTGGGGACTCGAGTGTTTGTTCTTGCCGCTGCCTTCGTCCGACGAGCTGTGCCTTTCTGAGGAAGAAACCTTGATTTTCATTTTCAGCTCCTCCTTACTGGCACCCTTTTCTGTGGGTGGGATTGGAATACGGAGTTTGAGCGAGCCGCCCTTCTCCTTCTTATCAGACAAGTGTTTTTCAGGCTTCTCTGCATTTGCAATGGGAATTTTCATTTTAATGGGAGATGTAACAGAACTGCTGGCTGCCTGTGGCTGCAGGTGCTTTTTATGCTGCTGCTCGCTTGGGGTTGCTACATAGTGTTCTCTGACATCCAGTTCCAGGGTTTCTAGTTTGCGCTTCTCTCTGTATTTATCCAAAGACATTTTTTGAGGAATTATTACAGGAGCAGCAACTTGTCCATGGTGTTTGTTTGCTGACTTATGAGAATATTCTTGTTTGACAGTAGAATGCTCAGCGAGTTTGTCAGGTCTGTGGTGTACTCCGGAGTGCAACTGTACAGACGTCCCTGGCTGGAAGTTCATGTTGTACTGACTAGCAGGCAGCGTCTCCTGCTTCTGAGAGTATATTTGTTCTGTCCTTGTTTGTTCTTGGTGCTGAGGCCATTCCTGGTGTGATGCCAAACTGTATGAGGTACTTGGCATTCCTGTAGCTAATATTGCCAAATTTTCAGGTGCGTGACTGTCTGGAACAGAAATACTTCCTGAGGTCAGAGGTACTGGTGCAGGAAAAGATGTCGATGGTTTTTGGAAACTTGTGTTTGCAGCCACACCAGTAACTGTATCCACTAAAATGGAATTCTGGACCAAAGATGAACCAAGAAGCGAGTTCTCAGATACCTGTCCATCACCTTTAGGTTTCTTAGCTGCCTGATTAGCCTAAGCAAAAAAGAAAAAAGTGAGAAAATACAGCTTAGAATACTTGTACAGTCCATTTCAATTTAGTTCAGGGGTGAGGAAAAAAGCTGGCTCAAGGTTTCACCATCTCCTAACCCAGACAAGGAATAAAGAGCAAGTACAACATAACTAAACTTTTTCCCCTGGTTCATAATTCTCCTAGAAGTTCATATCTTCTTTCTAGACACTGTTACAGGAAAATTTCTTACCCGCCAATTTCTAATTCTCTTGAGCCTGCTAGGTGTTTTCTCCAGTATTTGCAGAAACTCATGAGTTAGCTCTGAATAAGAAAAAGAAAAGCCATTTTTACATCTGATTCTGTTATAAACAGGTAAAACTTAGTCTAAGGTTGTACAGCTTTTGCAGTAGTTACTACAGACTGTGCATGAGCTGAATTAATATTTTAATTAAAAAAGTGTTAGGCAAGTGCTAACAAAAAAGTCTACAGTGTTTCACTGGGACAGACTCCTGACCACTACACACATTCTGAAAAACAGGTTTAACTATAATATTTTGTTTTTACTCTTGCACAACCTCAATTTGTTAGACCAAAAACTATAGAAACAACAGTTCCTATAATAACATACTTGACATTCAGCCTGGACATTTTCTCTATGGAGTTTCCTTGAAAGTATAAATTTCTAAGTAACTGTTTCAGACATTCCATCAAACTTCAGGAACAACCAGTAAAAGCTCTGTACAAACCACAGTCACCAGACTTTGCAAGGACTCTGTTTCAAACAGCTTTGAAATCATTTGTGTTCAAGACAGAGTAGGTGTTCAAGACAAAGATCCTTGCTATTAGTATGCCCACAGGAAAATGCAGGTCCCCATGCTTATCAGCTGCGAATAAAAATACTTTCCACTGAGATTCAATTCTAGTCATAAGCTAAAAATAACTGGGTACAGTCAGAATTTGAATGCAAAAGTATACATTTTACAGGTCTGGAAGAACTGGCTTCTCCAGAACTCCCCAAGCAAGTTCTAACCTAAGCTGCTCCCAAATGCAAAACTATCTCAGCCCTTTCGTCTACCTGAGTCTATTAAACACCCCAGCTCCATAAATGCTTGAAGAATTAAGTGATGTTCACAAGGAGCTCATAGCATTCCCTTGTGGGATTCTACAAATGCAAACAATGCTTGCTTACCAAAGCCACAAACCCAGAGCCAGGGGGGAAGGAAGCAGGCTGGTGTTTGCAACTGCAGCTACAACTTAAAGAAGCCTAGTAAGACAGAGATGTTTGAGCCTGCACTTTGAAGCTCACTCTAGTTGTGTGCTTCACATGACTTCTACTCAATTTCTCATTTCAAAAAACATCTCCAAACTGCCATTAAGAAAGAGCAGCTCAGCAGAGGAAAGCAGAAAGCACAGAAGGCACAGTAAGTGCTGGCCCATCAGAAACCCAGAGATCTCTGGCACTACTCTGAAACAAATGTTTCACTCCAGGACCAACACAGATCTGAAAGCCTCAGGAGCTCCTACTTCCACTGCAGCAGCACATCTGGGCCTTATATTCTGACTCCACTGTACTATCTTAAAAGACTGTAAATTTCTAGGAATATGCTGTTCTATGTGCATGCTTTCTTTGGGAAAGAAGCCATTTGACAAGAAAAATATTTTACCAGAGTCTTGGATCCACAAGCTACACTAAACTGTTAACTCAGGAGTGGCTACATAAACACAGCAATTTAATGTACAGCCTTGTGAACACTGTCACCGAAACAATACAGCTAAGTGAAACAATCAGGCTGCATGAAATTGCACCGAGATTTCCATTTCTGTCTTGGTTCTGAAAAGCATTTAAAAGCAGAATTCTATCCTGCACCTGCAAAAGGTACATGGACACCCCAGCCAACACGGTGAAACTAAAGGTGTCAAAACCAAGTTTGTCTTCTCCCCAGTCCTATCCCTCTCTTTCACTGAAGGTACAGTACCTCTCAAGTCAGTGAGACTTAATTTCAGCTGAAAGCTCTCACTACATACTATGCTCCCATCCTTACATGAATAAACCCTTGAATTTCAAAATGAGAAAGGAGCATGACTTACCATCTAGCAGTTCTAGAGTAACTGAGGGATCTACATATTCCCACCAGTGCTTTCCATCAGTGGATACTGGAATCTCCCAGTTGGACCACTTACAGGCCAAGTGAATGCACACACATGCTATCACTGTAGGCTTGTACTGAAGACAGAACGTGGTAAGGTGAAGGCTGTTGCACCAATTTCGTAATGAGGAACCAAAGGAAATCAAACATGTAAAACAGAAAACCCAAACAAATCAACCATTAACATACAGAATGAGACAGCTTGTCAATCAACAGCAGTTAAACATTTTGTTGAACAAGTTCATGAGATATCTTACTGCCTTAAGAAAACAAAGGGCAGGGTACTTATGTGATAGAAAGGCTTAATTTGTTTTTGCTATCAAAAGCCTCATGAACAGTAATAAATTTACCAATTATTCTACTGTATTTAAATACTAAAAAGGGCAGTATAATATGGTGAATTAAATGCATAAAGCTGATTGTGCAGTCTCTGAATGAGACAATCAGAAGGTCCCTAGCAGTTCCACAGCAGCCAGGTGAGTTACTTGTGGGCTTTGCTTTCACCAGGCCCAGATTTGTGACATTTGTGACCTTGTCTTCAGCTTCCAGCACCGCAAACACATTGGTTCACTTTCACTGCTTTAGCTTAACTTCTCTTAAAAGCTGCTAAAGTACAGAATCTTACCCATCAAGGAACCACCGGGATTTATTCATTTATTTTGAACAATTCTAATAACCAGCAGATACTGTTTAAAAACTGTATCTACCCTAATGTTATCCTCTTAAAAAAAGGCAAAGTAGTTTTGCAAGAGGCAAGTTGAAGTAATCAACAAATCAAGACTAAAGTCTGCTTTTTAATTCTTTCTATGACAGGCTATGTCTATAAAACACCCATCTGAAATCTTAGAACTATAAATTTATCTAAGTACTTAAGTTTTAAAACTATATATTAAGATTAAAGAGCTGTTTCTAAAAGAAATAACATTGTGCTAGTAGTAGTCTATCTACAAAGAAAAATCAGCTATTTGAAATTATCTTAGGCCCACTAGAATTTTATAAGTTAAGACTGGATCAATATACTTAAAGTTAAGAGAAAACTGCCATTAACTACAAGTGTAAACTAGAAATAGTTTTGTACTTACCAAGATGCTCGGATTTCTAGGTTAAGTTTATCTCTTTGTAATCTTTAGCTGCTATTCAGGCTACCAATTTTAGACTTATGCACTCACAATCGAGAAAAAGTCATCAGAAAGCACCACTACACTTCTCATTGTGCATTTAAGCCCTTTGTGCCGTCAGGCCCTTGTCCAATACACCGCACTGCAGGCGGGGAGGTACCACCACTGGAGGTGGCCCAGTCCCCCGCTGCAACAAGGGTAAGACACATCAGGGGGCCCTGCAGTAAAGGAAGCTATAGTGTGCTACAACAGTGCAACAAAGAGGTTCAGGATAACAACCTGTTGGTAGCCATGAAATAGGATGTCTGTGCCAAATCCTTGCTTGCTGTAAGAAAAGAAAAACAGAGAGGTTAAAGAGCTGCACTGACTCGTCAGGTTCATTCCAAAATTCAAGCAGGTTTACCTTCCAAAATCACTGCTGGGTATTTCTAAAGAACTGATCTGACTTTAGCTTACTAGCCTTAAAAATAATCTTTTCTGAGACACAGAAGAGGCTGTTACACTCAGCACTGGAGCTGGACCTGTCACTCCCACCAGTGGCCCTCCCTCCCCTGTACAGCCCACAGGACAGTTCCCCTGTGCTGATGTAGCCCTCCAACACCTCCTCACAGGTGAGCTTCTCCTCTGTGAAGTGCTGCTTCCCCACCCACACCTGCAGGGGAACCCTGCCTTAACCTGAGAGTGCAGCGGGCAGTCAGTCCCACCCAATTCACAGCAGTGCTCATCCTGCTCTTGTTGAGGAGCATGGCAGGACACCCTCCCACCTCCCTGCAAACAGCCACATCTCTCTCCCACAGCCTGGTAACACAGCAAGCCCCCAAGCTACGTGGGGAAAAAAAAAATCAGTTTTCTGCTCTTTCTAATTAAGAGCACTGTAGTCATAACATTTTGCTCCACATTTGTTAAACCTATGGCAAAGCTTCTATAGTAAACAGACAAATTCACTTGAGTTAGTCAGAAAAAAAATACCGAAACAAACCACAGGACTGCAACATGCCAGAAATGAAAAACTGACTTGGGCTGTTACAGGCACAGAGTGCTGACCCCTGGAGTGACACCCCAATGCTCCTCACTCAGGTAAGAGAACTTACTGTAACATGCATTTAATGGAATAGCTGGGCACAAGGGGTTTAACCGCAGATTGAATGCAGCCTTCATTGAATTCTTACTTTGACACTATCACTTGAAATCAGTGCTACCTGCAGAAAGCGTAGTGTTGAATTTTATGTCAAACTTTTATTTTGATAATACTATTTCTATAAAGTTTGAGAAATACTACAGTGGCTTTTAAAATTTAATTTTTAAAAAGCATACTATAATGTGATTTAACTCAACTTCTAATGATTGCCAAGGAATAAAATTCAGATTTATCTTTCTACTACATAGCCAGGCAGTGCCATAATCTGAGAAGAATGTGGAAGGAACAAAGTAACAGGATCTGTTCCTACACACAAATTCTACTAATCCATAATAATCGGAACGTGAACTGACAATGTATTACACTATAATATTTAGTTTGCACACTGTAATGGCAATTGCATGCCACAAAACCATGGAGTTGAACCTTTCCCTCCCATCTAAAAAAATTTAAGGTGGAATTACAAAAGAAAAAAAGGAAAAAATGAAATGAGACTTTCATAACAAATAAAAATACACAGTGGTTAAGACTGAAATTGATGTCTTGCTCTTCACTCTTCATCAAAGCAATGCCTAAATGATTTATACACTCTGTAAAGTTACATGTTTGAATTAAGGGAGCGGGACTAAGAAATATCTCTACTGTTATTGGAATGTCCCTTTTTAACAAGGAAAAAAAGCAGAAGCCAGAAAACTTCTATTTAACATCAGCTTGAAAGTTGAGTAAATCAAAACACATACCTGGAAGAAAAGAATCGCATCTTGAAACACACACTTTAGCCTCAATCAAAAATTATTGTGCTAAATACCTTACCAATACTACAAGGAGTATGACTCTGTTTCAACTTATTTACAGCTAAATAATAATCATTGCCAAAATCAGCAAGAACTTTCAGCTCACAACTAAAGCCTTTGACAACACAAGGCACAACTGAAAATATCTGTCCCAAACTCCTCTGTGTAGGGCAGATTTGGTTTAGCAGAATCCATCAGTGAAATTAAATCCAATGAATTTTGGTTCCTATATTTTGGTGGTTTATTTCCATTACAGAAGTGGAAAGTGCATCTCCAAATGTAAATCATCTCAAAGCAGAGGCTAAAACAAGCCAGCAGAGCTGCTCTTATAACTCACAAGCCGCAGGACCAATGGCTACGACACCAGCCATGAATGACCAGTTTTAGATTTTAGCATTCAGGAGTGATTTAAAACATCCATCCTGTCTCACTGCTGCAGAAGCAACCCTAAGACAGGGATTAGTGAAACAGCAATCAATATTTTGCAACAGGACTTGCTGTCTGATACACCTTCCAAAAGGTGTCTCCAAGAAACTGCCAACTGGAAACCAAAATGCTTTTTATTGGGCATAGCCACACAATTCAACCGCTTGAAATTCCAAGATACCTGAGTCTTCAACACAGCTTATCTTGGATATTGAGATGCTCATGAAAACGTGACTGCCAAGTTCCCATTAGGAGCTGGTAACTGGCAATGCCTGGACCCTGAGTGTGAGCATTCCCTGGAAAGAGGAGATTGCAGATAAGCCAGTCAGCAACAGAAGAGA
Source organism: Erpornis zantholeuca (assembly GCA_013400515.1). Taxonomy (NCBI): domain Eukaryota; kingdom Metazoa; phylum Chordata; class Aves; order Passeriformes; family Timaliidae; genus Erpornis; species Erpornis zantholeuca. The sequence continues at coordinate 245,601 of VZTN01033981.1, forward strand.
GAAGCTTGCTGAAATCCTTCTGGCAAAAGCAAAAAGCCCCAGGCTCTGAACAGAGGGATGCTGGTGGGTGCCTGTTGTATCTGGAAAGGGCTGGAGGAGGCCATGGTGTAGGCATTCAGGTCTGAGCAGTCCTGGTGGCTTTACTTTCTTGAAAGTGTTTAAATCTTGGGAACAGGCCCATAAAAACCTGAGGTCAAAGTTCAGAATGGGAAGGCCACCTGTAGCAGTGCTGGAGTGCAGCTGGTGTTTCACATCTTTCCACACCACTAAGATATAAATTTTCCTCATGAGAATACCCTCTGAAAAAGCTGATGCATTTTCACCTCCTCTTCTGCTGACTTTGTCTTTCTCAGCCTGATTTAAGCAATGGCACCTGTGCACACAGATACTATGGGATATTTGAAGGATTCGACAGTGCAATTTCCACAAAAGATTAGTAAGGATCATGGGTGTTCAAGATACCTGATAACCTGCAGAGTAGCGAGAACAATCCTAGAAATCCTTGAGATCCCATCTTCAGTTCCAAAAGGTTGTGTTCCAGTACAGAGAAAGGAGTGTCAGAAGACTTCCCAAGATGGAGATGAGGATATAGATTCCAAGTTTCACCAGAAGCAGGCTGAGAACAGATCGATTTTGCAGTAGAGTATAAGAGGACCATGCCATGGTCTTGGCACCAGGGCAGTTTCATTGCTGATCACTCAACTAGTGTTGAAGGCAGCAAGGTAGTGTGACACCTGAACAGGTTTTGTTGTTTTGGTGGGGTTTTTTTCCCTTTTCTTTTTTCCTTTCTTCTCTTCACTCCTGGAACATTCTTGGAATGGGCACTGAAGCTTGCTGACAGGCCCTCACATATCCACTGCATTCAGATTCCTTGGACCTGTGGGATCCTAAGGAATGATGGTCCTGTCTCCTCTTCTCAGTCTCTTGACACTGAGGAAGAATGGTGCAGAAAAAATACTAAGCCCACACCATTTTCCTTGTCTGCTATACTGACCAAACTGCAAAGATGGAACAATTTCATTAACCCTTAAGGCTCTGACCACCAGAAGGAATAACTAGCTATTGTATGCCTGAACATCATGAGTCATGATGTATCCATCCAGTCACCCCTTCTCTGCAAGGATCTGTGTTGTCTAATACCTTCAAAAAGGCTTTCAATCTTAGAGAAGAATTCATTTTTTCTTTAGTTGTATGTTGAAGCAATTACATTTACTTGCACCAATTCCCACTTACTAGTTCATCTTCAGCTTCCAGCAATTGATTCTGCTGTGCCACTGCCACACTAGACAGTCTTCTGACAAAGGACTTGGATGAATTCTTTGAGCATCATCAGCACAACCTGGGTTTTATTTTTGTTTTTTTTTTTCTTTTTAAGGGGATAGCTTACAGCTTAATAACAAATAACAGTGACTGAATAAAACACATTACCCTGCATGCAAGACAGCATTAAATAATTAGCCACCCTCTGAGGCACTGCACTTTAGCCAGCAAAAGGGCCCTTTCTCACCACATGGCAATGCAGTGCACAAACCCTAAGCCAAATCCTCAAGTACACTTGCAGACCTCAGCTAACTTTGCTGCCTCTTTTTTGATACTCAGTCAGACATTACATTCCTGCCTTCCTCTTCTCCCCAAACTGTTGGGGGTTTTAATGCTGTTGGAGGTTTTAATCATAACAGTCTTGGATAAAAGTTAACATCTTAATCAAAAAAAGGTACCCCTGCCTTCTGAAGTGGTGCTTTTTGTTCAAAATGACATTACCAGAACCGGATGAAGTAACTCTGGATTTCTTTAACTTCTCAGTCAATCCCTTTAGCACAAAAGGTTTAACACTGACAAATCTTAGAGATATTTTGAAAGCTTCAGGACTCAGATATCTGAGTGTTACACCTACTGACACTGAAAACCCACACTGTCCAATAAATCCCTGTTCAGGGACAGAGAACTAAACTCCCACCACTGTGCCTTTGAAGATAATCATTGTGCCCACAGGCCCATCTCTTTGTCCTCTCAATACATAAAACCAATGTTCCATGGCAGTTATTCTGTCCTTGCCTGACTTGCATGCATGACTTCAGGTGTCATGCCTGATGTTTTAAATGAATGAATTAATTGTTTCCTTTTTCTTATTTCAATATGAGGTACTCAAATCTTGTGTCTACACCATTCCTAGGCACACATGCTCCCAAAGGATTCCACTTGCCTGCACACACACTGAGGAGCACACCTTCTTCAGTGAGCAGGTTTTCAAACATCAGAGACATTATATTCACTGTGCACCAATCCTTGAGCTATATAGATTTTCAGCCCTCCCTGAAGTCTTCAGATTTCAAGATTTGATATCACTTTAGACTTCTAAGTATTTTTCAAGTCTTCTGACATTAAATACTAGTTTTAAGATGTCAATTAAGATATTCACAGTATCTTCAAAGTACGAATTTTGTCAGTACAAAAAATTAGCATACAAAACACAAAGGGAAAAGCTGAACTGCCTTAAGAGTTGTATCTACCCTTGCCTAAAGGAAATCCAGTTTGTGTATCAGCATGCCTGTAGGCTTGAGTGAAACATTGATGTGGAAATCCTGAGGCAGTACAACATTGCCCCCACCCCTCCCCACAGCCCCAAACACCAAGCAGAAGCACAGGGGCTCCCCAAGACAGTAAAATGTGCTCACATTTACAGTGACCAACAGCTAAGAAAATCCAAAGCAAAACCCTACAGAGCTGCTGGTGCAGACTACTGAGTATTCAAGTGCAACTGGACTCATGCACCAAGTCACAACCAAACATGGGGAGAAAGCAGAGAATCATTATCTTACAGCAAGAATAGCAATAAAACTACTTTATAAAAGAAACAGCACCAGCTCCACTCAGCACCTGAAGACACTACACCAGTAAGCTACAGCAAATAAGAGACACTCTTCATTAAAAGAACATCGTTAATTCCAGCAGTACTACAAAACCAATCTAGTTAACAGGATTAGGCTGCACCTAACTTTCATATATTTTATAGAGGGAGAAGAAAAACCATCAAAAACATCAAAGCACTTAACTTTGCATTTTTCACTGCAAAACCAGCTAATGACTAAAGACTAACAACCACGGTTGAATCATTTCAAAACACTTCTTACTTAGGAAACATAAAGTGAAAAGCTTATTTTGGGTGCTTTAACAACTAATTCCTAGTGTTTTTCATCTTGCATCTTATGAGAAGGTGTTTTAATCTCTTTTTAAAGCTCCAAAAGAAACCAATTTAATTTAAGAATTAAAAAAGATGTGCCAAAGTGCCACAAAAATATAAAGAACAAAAAAGGTTTCTAGCCAGTCACACTAATAAGCTGCATACAAGTTACAGCACATGTTTACCTAAAGGTTTGGGCTTTTGTGCTACCATCCAAAACAAGTAAGCACACACTGCTCCAGAAAAACAATTAGTCACACCTATTTGCATGTGACAGCAGACTTACAATGCACTCTCTTTATCCCTCAGTCCATTACCAGAAAAGATTGGCTAAGACAAAAAGATGGCACTAGCCATCAACTGGCAAAAATACTTCAGAGTGGAAATCATCAACTCAGAATGAGACTATGTATCTGGCCAATCAGTTTGCAACTGCTGACTGCTTCTGCCATTCCAGAACACATGGAACAGGCACTATTAAAATCAAAGCTAATAAGAAAAAAAAAATTATGAAGAACAGAGGACTGGACTCTTTATGAATCTCTAAAGGTTAAGATCAAGCTTTTAATAATTAATTTTAAACATACTCTTTGGATAACATAGTTGGTGGAGACCATATTAGACAAATAACATCACTTTAAAATTTTACTAGAAAGGTAAAAAAAGGACTTACAGAAGTGGTTAAAAGTCACTGACCTCTCACTAATTGTGTACATTTCACAACATCTGTGTGTGGATGTTCAATGGTAATCTCAAAACCTGAAGAGTTACAAATACATTTTAGAATTATACATTTGCATCTGTAAAATAAAAAGCAAACCCCTTATGTTTCCCCACAGACCTAGAATACTTGCTAAACCTTTGCACTGCAGAAGAAGTAATACTATTTAACTGCCTTTTGCTCTTTACCTTTCCATACTTCTGAATGGCAGATGGTGAAGCTACTTTGTAATCCATTATTAAAATATTCCTCCAGTAATCTCAAATCCTGTACACACATAACCTGGGAAACTACTATTCTTTAAAAGCTGAATATATCTGAACTATTTCTAGCAAGTTAATGAGTCAGTAAAAACTGTACTGCAGAAGAACTGAAATATGTGTGTGCATGTGTACTTTTATTAATTGATTTCTAGCACTTAAACATGTTGCATGTATGAAATTACAAATTAAGTCAATTTGTAGATCAGTGACTTAAGAAACCTTTCTTGGTTTATGACACTGTTTCAAGAATTAGGTCACTACTGTGAGGAATTTTTTTTAACAATATAACCCAAGTGGTATTTAAGAATATCTGAGCAAGTCAGTGTTCTCAGGCCTGCTAGCTGTAATTGTCTCTATGGTACTTTCAAATCAGGAGATTTTCTTGGCAGAATATTCCACTTCAAATTTTGGAATCATCTGAATCCATTAAATGGTTACACTACAACTTGTGTTGCTCAGAGTCAGCACCTGCTCAGTTACATAATATTGTTCTACACAAACAATGGGAATGATGGAAGAAGAGCATTTGGTACAAAGCTCTCTCCAACTGCTGCAGGACACACAGAGCCAGCCTACTACACCATGTTACCTTATGGGAAGAAATGTCTATGTAATTACCACTTGGAGTAAAATCTATTTTTAGAAGCCTACACATTTCTAACCCAAACTGTCAGAAACATTTCTTTCACAAGTACAGACACATCTTTTTTCTCCACAGTGAACACAGCAGAACTGCTAACATGCAGCTAAATTCACAGGTCAGAAGTTATACAGGAAAACAGTTAAATTCTAGTGTACCAACAGCACATCAAAAATCCAGTTACGTGGGTCCCACTACTTCTTCATGGCAAGTTGGCTGCACAGGAGCTATTTAGAAAGACATACCTAAAGTCTGAAGCATTATTGTTTCAAGTATAACCAGCTCTTGGGCTTGTTGAAGGTATGCCTGAAACAAACAAGCAGACAGGTGAAGACACAGCAGTGGATTGCCTCAGAACTTTATTCACACTCTGCCTCTTTGATACCAGCACTGGCATTACAGGAGCAGTACCCAGGCCAGCGAGCACTGACAATTCCCAACACTTCACAGTGTGGTAACTTTCTTCTGCCAAATTCATTTACACCTGCCTGTCATTCACAGGAAGATTAACTTAGTCTGGATCTAGCACAACCTATCCCAGCAAAGCATTTCTGGGAGGTCAGGTGGGTGCTATAAGAATTTCAAGACAGAGCAATGTCTCTTGAGATTGTTTCATAACAAATAAGTTTCATAACAAATAAGTGAGTCTTTAAGAAACTGCATTAAGTAATAGAAAGACTTAAATGGCGTAAAAAGAAAAAGTTGTTTTCTATGCTGCAGACACAATAACCCAGTAAGACAATGTAACAAATCATTAGATGAAATGTTATCTTTGAAACCATGTATTTTTGAAACCATAACTTCCACCTACATCACTCTTTGTATCCAGTTGTGGCTCTTGAGGATGAAGACAGGCATTTGCTACTTTAATAACATGTTCAAGTTTCCGTGGCTGTTCCTCCACTTTTGCAGCCAAAAACAATGCCGTGGGAGACATTATCTGAAGAAGAAAAACACATGTATTTTTTTAACTTTTTACAAGCAGGACTTGAATTTTTATGGAGTCTAAACTAGTACAGAAAAGGCTTAAGAAGTTGGATTTGGAGTTTGGCTTTTTTTTTGTTCTGTTTTGAAGTCATGCAAGGCAACAAAAATATAACTAGTCCTGTTTTATTCTGTAACTGATGCAATCCTCTCAGCAGCAAAGGGAAGGAGTAGCATAATGTTAAATTACATTTATGAGTAAAATGTCTGAGGTCAAACTAATTCTAGTTCAACATAAAAAAAATATTTTGGCCCAGAAGACTTAGTCACAGTAGAACAGGCTGTTTCAAGTTAAATATACTTCGTGAGAAAGTTCATCCAATTTCTTGCACAGAGCGAGTCACTACAACATCTTTTCAGTAAAACAGCGGATCACAAGTTCTGCTAGCATTTGATTATCCCAAAGAGTGAGAAACTTTGCAGAGAACTTTCAAAGAACAGCTTGTTATACAAACATAGGCTCTATAAGTAAAAGAAATGTTACTCTATATATACATATATATTCTTAGAAACTTTACTATATGCCCAGCAGTATCTGGAGAACAAAGCATAAGGATTCATAAAACACCAGTTATATCAAATGTTAGTAAAGACTACACTTTATATTTAGAGATGAAAAATTATATCAAACTCTAGGTGACATGAGGTGGCAGCTCAGTACCACCTAAGAGTTAGCTGTGAAGTAGAATTCTGGTGCCTTCTGTCAGCTAGAATGACTGATGTGTGCAGACAGAACACAGCAAGCAACAAATCACTGATGAATTAGGTTCTCTTTGCATGCGAAAGCTGCCCACGTTAACCAGGAGTTTAATGGTACTAGAAATCATCTAGACAGAAAATGACTAAAATGGTTAAAATTAAGCCAGTATAAAGCATTTATTCAGAGACTGAAATAGCTGCTTACTGAGTATTTAATTAATGCATAGGGCAAATAGTGCAGGTTTTGGATTTCTCATTCAATGCCCAAATAGAACTAGACTAAACAGGAGGCACAGCCCCTCTAAAGTCAGGTTTGCTTTTTTTTGTCAGTAAGCAATCCTTTCTTAGGCCAAAATAAAACATTTGGTATAAAAATTTGCAATATATGCAAAACTACAACAAACTAATTAGAATTAAACATTTAAGGGAATAAATTTCAGAAGCTTTCAAATGTACTGAAGGAGTACTTTTTGCATCCTTAAATCATTTTGAAATGTCTACTTGGATCTTAAGTAAAACTTTAAAGTTGGCAGACTGAAAACTGACACCCTGGGAAGGCAATACCCTTTGATGAGTAGAAGTGTGCCATTAGAAATCGAGCAAAAATCTCAATCTAAAAAACCAACCACCCAAAACAAGTCACAGAGAGCAAATTCATTTACAAGGGAGACAAAATCCCCTGTTTTCTTTTTAAGAATCTTGTAACGTAAGCCTGATGAAAAAGTGAAATAAAAACCTGAAGTGTTGCTGAACAAGGCCATATTAGCATTGTCATTTAATACTTCTTGTGATTCTGTAGAAGTTCATATCCCCATTGCTTGAACGACTGGAAACTCTGGAAGGAATTTCCTTTGCTGGGGACACACTACTTGAAATGTCTCATACTGGGAGACAGAACTGTTAAACTGTAAATGTGATGGAAAGACTTTCTGGAGTTCAGAAAGTGAGAGAATCAACAGCTCTGAAGTGGCTGAAAAGGCAGAAGATGTCAGGCAGCACACACATGTATAACACAACACATCTTATAAAGGTATTTTATAGAACTCAATTTCCAACAATTGCCATGGCTGAAAACATTTCCATTTCACAGATGCATTCTCTGAACCAAGTCCCCAGTGATCAAATAATTACATCATCAGCAAATTCTCCCTCACTGTTACTGTCTGACTGCACCAAAGTTCTACTTCTTTCCAAAAAAGCACCATCAGGCTGACTACAGGATATCTTCTGATTTATTGAACCGATCAGATCTGGCCAAGAAGTCTCCACACAACTCCTGATCTCCAAGACCTTACATGAAACACAGTTCTGGAGGCTCATTAAGTCAAGCTGATTAACTGTCATTTAACTCTGGTTCATCAGAAATCTATGTACAGCCCAATTAACTATTTCCTTCAAAAAGAAGTGTTGGCTCCTGGCCAAAGAATTTCAGGTCTTTGTCTTATCTAGGACAAGGGTTCTCACTCCCAGTTTAGAGTAGGTCAATATTTTTAGCTCCCTTGGTATTGATTCAGAAAAATAGACATCCTAGTAAAATTCCAGACTTGGCACACATGTAGTCTTCAGTGAACATGACACACCCTGCTAAGTGTATAACTGGCAAAGTTACTCAAATGCTTTCATTCATTTCCAATTACCAAAAATGGCAAAAAACCCAAGCAAAGTAGAACAAAGAAACAAAATTAAAGAAACATACTTGACAAAGCAATAATATATTTCCTATATATAAAGATCTTAATTTGATATCGACCAAAATAATTTAGAGCAGTTCTACACTACCTGCCCAAAATAGTCTTAAAGACTTTGAGAAATCTTCAAAACACATATGATATATGAAAATAAATCCCACTTTATTACTAGCTGAGAATATCAGAAACCAAGTCCTACAGAATTAGGAAAAAACCCCAAACATAAGAGCCTTCTTTACACAAGCCAAAAGCATAATACAGCAAGTTTCACTGGGAGATGTTGTGCAAGTCCTTCTTCACTCAAAAAGTACAAGACAGTGTAAAAACAAAGGCATTCAGAAAAATCTCAGAACACGTAGGCAGCATGCATGTAGTTTTCTGAGATCTCCCTCTCCCTTCTAAGCCAATATTACAGTTCAGTCTAAGACATTAAGTGTTTCCAGTCTATGAGAGGGTTTTCAAGTTCGAACACAAAGAGCTGTGGGGAATTTTTTTTATTATAACCAGGAGCTGCCATTGCATAAAAGCAGCAAATATGTTAAATTGTAATATTAAAACCAGAACTGAAGTATCCAAAACAGCTTCGCTAGAGCTTGAAGCATATTATGAAAGTTTTAAGAACTTTGCAAAACTGCAAAGTCAACTGTTTAATACTGTGATTTGGACAAGGCACAAGGAAGGGAATGCAGAAGGACAGAAAACAAAACACCCTCCACACAACTCACCTTGCTCTTGAAGGAAAAAAATTTCTCATGCAGCCTTCTTCAGGCTCTTCACTAAGTTCCACTGCATGTCACAAAAGCCCCTTGACATCATCAAGCCTATTTTCAGTTGGTTGTTTGGTATTCCACATGGCATTTCTAAGGATTATCTAGCTACCAATTGGATGCCTTACCTCTCATTGCCAGCATATGAAGGATTTTTCCCCCTTTCTATTCTTTAAATCACTGAAGAGTAAGCATCTTAAAGAACTATTTGCTATGTAACAGTGTAACACAGGAAGTACTATAGAAACATTATTTGCAGAAGAATTTTAATGTGGAAGATACTTTAAAGTATAATAGTGAGCCTAGTATTGCCTATAAAAAGCCAGCAAGCTCCCTCCCCACCCCAATATTAGCACAGACTAACTTTATACTCAGCAAGCCAAAGTTCCCATGCCCTGGTCAGCAATGTAAAAAGACTAATTTGTAGCTAGAAGATCCACAGTAGCTCCTGTTATTTGTACAGCCAGGGAAATTAGCAGTCAGGGCATCGAATTCTGCTTCCCAGAACTGGTAAAGCAAGTTTCCATCCTCACTGGGGACTTAACCTGCCTTGACTGCAACATCAAAACCTCAATATTTTCCTCTTTACACCTAAATGTATGTACTCTGTAGGTAACCCAGAGCGACTCATAAGTGACTTGCTAGCTCACAGTAACTTCACCAAAAATGAGAGATTTGGCCATTAGAGCAGTACATGTAATAAATTCCCAGTGAACCAAGACTACGTGAACTGGTACATGCCACCCCTGTGGCTCTATAGACTGAACATACTGTTGGGAATTCTGTTCCCTATTTGCAGATAACTCAAACTCCTGAAAGCCTGTGAAATTGTTCAGCAGTAACTTACACTGAAGAAAAAAAAAATTAAGGCAACATCTATTCAGCAACTGAGCTTCTACTAGAAGCCCTGTTTATAAACAATTAGGTGCATGTGACATACATGTATATTTGTATAACCTGGCAGTTATACATGATGATAAATGTGCAAGTGCTTATTACCAGACTAAAAACATTAATCTACCAATAAAACAAGACAACACAGGCCACATTTTTTCAGCTGAAGATCATAAGGCATTCTGATTAATGGCCAGCTAATTTTCTAGCCCCAGTGTTCAGATTCCTTCCTGCCATGGATAAACAGCACCATGTGCACACAACAAAGAAATACTAGAAATATACTGCATATAGTGTAGCACATCTTATCCAGGTCTTAGCTTTGAGACTGGCAGTACCTTACTGCTCATTTCTAAGGGTTACTTTCTTCTTGCAGTGATGAATACTGTTACATTTTTTAGCTTGCCAGGAAGTACTCTGGAGATTTGATATTAAGTATTTATTAGAGTTCTTGGCTTTTGCTTTCTCTACAGAGAACCTAATGGATGGTTTGGGAGTATTTTAAAAGTATTTTTAAAAGACTCCATTCACTGAGACCCTCTTTTCCCTATAGAATTATAATAAGAAAACGCTCTTGCCCATGAGCACACACACAAAGCCACTGTCTGGCCTTACACTCATTAAGAAATTCAGGAAAAATCAGTATTACTGAGGTACAACCTGCAGTGCACTTCCCTTTAACTTTGAACACTATTACCTGAGAATTAATTAAACACTACACTTTCCTCCTCTGTAATAGCTACAGTTTCCATGGCATTCAGCCCTTACAGAGCTAACTTGCAAATTTTAAGATTCATAATTTAACTTAAGCCATAGTTTTCATATAAAGAGCACTATACATTCAAACACTACTGTGCTGCCAGTTCCAAGTGACTGTCATTTACCAGTACCCACTGAAAACCCAAACACAGCAGCTAAAGCTTCCTGCTGCCTAAATCTAGCCTAGATTACAGCTGACAGTACAAACAGCACTCCAGCAGGTGATGTAACAGGTATGTGGGTCTCTATATAAATACAGAAGCTCTACTCTGAGCCATCTCTCCATTCCAAGCAGCTCTGCCTAGTTTATCAAGCCCACCAGCCACCCACTGTCCCACTTTGGATGCCTCACCAGCTCCTCTCCCACCAGCTACAGGTTACTGCTACATGGGCAAAAGAGCAGCAGGAGGGGAGAAAGGAGACTTGGATGGATGAACACTGCAGTTTTGGTAACAAGCTGCTGAAAGTTTGAGTTTAGCTCAGATTTTGCATGAAAAATAATTAAAGTCACTTCTGAAATGTACCTACAATCAAATATATATTTCCAGCTAAATAGGCAGCAAATAAGATGCCCATTTCCTCAGCCAACAATAATAAACAAACTCATGACAGAAAGAAGAGCTGGCTCTCTCTGTACCCCACTGTGCACCTGCCCCAACCCAGTGAAAGGTTTGCAAGATTCTACCCCTTGGTAGATCAAGGTCTGCTTTGGCCTAAACCAAACATCTGTCACAGTCTCAATCTGTTTACTTTATCATTAAAAGATCTAAGAAAACTCATCCTTAACATTTAATGACAAACCACCACCACTATTAACTGTTCTTGCTTAAACAAACAAACAAACCCTAAGAATACCTAACTATGATGTTATTATTTTTCCACCTATTGCATCCAGTACTGGACATGGAAAACCCAAACAAACTGACATTTCCATGTTGTTATCTCCAGCTCCATACCTGTTACAATATTCCTCAATAACAGCTAGCATTTTTACTGAAAAATTCTGCTCTTAACACATTCCATGTTCGGAGTCAACATGTTCAAGTTATTAGGGAAAACAAGATTTACCTGATCAAATGGAAAAATGTTTCTTGTCTAATATGACTTATCATGCCACTTAAGACTAGACTAGTTAAAAGAATTTACACTGCTTCAGGAACAGATACATAATCCATATGGATACACGCATAACCACATTATCATTGTCAGTCACACCATGCCAGAACTTCCACTGACTTCACCAAGAAAAATGTGTGCTCCTACACATTAGCCTTTCAAACTACAGCACATAAGCACCAGCCACATCTGAAACTTCTAAATGTATTCGTCACACATCTGAAATGTGCTTGCTGATGGTGCCATCTATTTTATTTCGATGGCAGAAGACAAAATCTAATTGCCACTAGTTAAAGTAATCCAAACTTGAAAACAAGTATCATCACTGCTTCTAAACCACTGATAAGAAGCTAGAATTCCTAAAAACAAATCACACTTCACACTCCTGCATATAACACTTCTCAGTCAGAACTGCCAAAATTATGGGCATATTATTACCACACACAAAATCGTACTTACATTTCGATTAAATTTTGTGAAGGAATGATGCATATAAAACCTGTGCATGTAAACAATTGCAGTATTTATTGTAAGCTGAGATCTGGAAGATTAAATGAAGGAAACACTACATAATAAGAAAATTGTCTACAAGAACTGAAAACGATGCGCTTTCCAAATCAATCATTGCTCTCAACATACTGTCTTCAGCCGAAAATGGATTAGGGACGTGACACTTCAGAACTTAACTGATATTAACACATCCTTAACTGATATTAACACGTATCGTTCCCATCTGTTTCGCAGACCATGTGGAGATTCCTACGCCAGCTCCCCACAGTCACCCACGGAATGAAAACTCCTCAATGGGCGACATACACTGAAACACTCTCTCAAGTGCTTTTGTTTTGTTCCAATTCAACTAATTCAGCAGCGGATTTTAAGGTTTGGCTTTGCTCTGATCTATTTTTTTTTTCCCTTTAAAAAAATCACATTAAAGAATGACTTCAGAAGAGTTGCCCGTTTCGGGGAAAATGGGTCTGCGGGCACCTGGGATTTACTTTAGAAGTGCCCCAAGCCGCAGCTACGGACACAAATGCGGCTGAAAGGGCAGGTGGGAACCCGAGTCCCTCACCCGCCGACAAAGAGCGCGGCGCGGGGGCTTCGCCAGGCTCCTCCTCCCATTCTGTGCCTCCAGGCCACGGCTCCATCCCGCGGGAGCGCCGGCCGGGGCTGCGGAGGAGCGGGAAGGGTCCCGGGGAAGGTTCCCGCAGGGCAGAAAGGGTCTCCCCCCCCCCCTCCACACGCGGCCCCCGCCGCCCTCATGCCCGTCCCGCCCGGCCCCGCCGGCCCCGCTCGGATACACGTTGAGGCGCTGGCCCATGTCTTGGATGAGGTTGGCCGCCTGCTGCCGGTACGAGAGCTCCTTGTCGGCCTCCACGCCGCAGCGCCGAGAGGGCGTGTTCTCCAGCTGCTCGCGGCTGANCCCTGGCGGCTGAAAGGGACCTTTGAGGTCATCCAGTCCCACCGTCAGCCCAGCACCGCCACTGTAACCCCTAAACAACTAAAGCCCGCCGCCCAGCTCCAGGGATGGTGACCCCACCACCTCCGTGGGAAACCTATCCCAACGCCTGACCACCGTATAACTGCGTATCTATTTCATATCATAGTTCAGATAAATGTATCAGGCTGGATACATTTATGCCCAAGCAAGGACATGAAAGAAAGGTTAAAAAATGTTAAAGCCAGAAGTAAGGATGCGGGTTTTTTTAACGTAAGTGATCGCAGAACAGCCTACATGGAGGGCAGGATGTGAAAAAGGAGAAAAGACGGAAAGATTTAAAATTCACAGCTAGTTCCTAGAAAATCCCTGTCTGCTGGCAATATCAGCATGTAGACACTTGAGGAATGGACAAGAAAATGACCTTGTGTCAGGATTGTCCTGCAGCACGCAGGTTGTTCTCACTGCCCTCCTCAGCTGAGGATCTCCGGCAGCGGCCTGAGCTTATGGATCCCCGGTTCAAAGGGTGCAAAAAGGTATTGAAAGTTCTGATTGTCGTGGATGAAAACGAGAGCTCCAAGTGTTCTGCACACGTTTAGTACCTGCCGCTACCAGTCTGCAGTGGTTTTGTTCACCTGAAGTTACATCACAATGAGTTCTTTTACAGCTTCGGTGCCAGTTTTATAGAAGCAGTTGTAATTTTATAACTAGGCCCGACAGAATGCTAATGATATATACAGCTGTATAATGCAGCACAGACACGAATTACTTGTCTGATGTTCCCAAATGTACATCATCTTTAAGATCCTGCATGTGCAGAGGAAATTTAACCTCAAGGATTTCTCATGTAATTAGCCAATCTTTGACTTCATATTTTTTTGTCTGTAACAATCGAAGTACAATATTTTACCTCATTGTTTAAATCACAGCATAAAGCTCATGGAGTTTGGGTGTTCAACTTAGATTTTTTTATTCCTGCAGTAATTGGTGGAGGAGTATTAAGAATGTTCTTGTCTGCCTTCAATTAGAATTTTACATTAGCTTTGTTAATGACATGAAAAGGAAGATGGAGGGAATATTTTATATATATATATATATATCCTTGTCTTTAAAAGTCTTTAAAATCCTAACATATCAAGAAAAGGTAGAATATCATTAAATAATGACAGTGCATAATGTATATGATTTATGCAGGGTATGCACATTAATTAACTCCCATGCAGAGTACTGCAATCACCCATTTAGTCACAGGTTAAGGTAATTAAATACTGTTCTTGCTATTGGAGAGGTTCCAGACCTTGGTCCCCAAAGATGTGACATTGCATTTTCACTAATTTAACTGGTTTCATTCATGAAAAATTGAAGAATTAATCCAATTAAAATGTATTGGAGGAATCACAATGCATTTTACTCTTAAATCCATTTAAACATCTGTGAGAATCATGTATACTGAAGGGAATGAGAATATATGAAACAAGTTGCCTTTCAACTTTGAAATTTAATTAAAACAATCTGGTTGAAAAATCATACATGCTCAAAACTCAATGCTTGCATGTGAATATTTAAATTAAAAAATGTCAACAGAAGTCTTGTGAATGTGAGGACAATAAATTGTTAAAGCAAATTTCTGGCTCTTTTTGTCTTACGTAAAAACTGGATATTCTAAACCTCTGAGCTGCTGACTACTTCCGCTCCAACAATTTTTTGTTGTTGTTGTTGTAAAGAAGGACAGAGCTTTCTTTGTAGTCCAACAGCGGCTGGGATCATCAGGAACTGCTGATGTTCAATATCCTTCAGGTTCAGTCTGTGGCAGCTATGGTCAGAGCTAAAAACAACTTCTGTCTAATACTGCTTTGCCTGGAATGTTCCAAGACAGAACAGAAGAATGGTGACACCACACGTAGCCAGCAAATGTTCCCACGAGAACAAAGACTGGAAGTGCTAATCCACATTTTTCTGACTGGTACAAAATCCTCCAGGGAGGAGGATGCCTGTGCACTCACTGGATAATAATGAAAACCTGTTTCAATCAATAGTCTATAAAGCAAGCCATCTTTCCATTCCTATAGCAGGACTCAAGCTAGATAGAGCATTAGCACTTCAACATTTAAAGTGTCCAGGTTTTCTTTTAGGAAGCGTTTTGTAAGGAACAGAACATTGACCCATACTGTTGCTAAACACTAATATTTGTTGTGACAGTGACAGTGACACACTGAGTATTACCCACACAAATACATTATTTCTGCACCTACAACCATATTGTTCAAATTGCTTCTGATGAATAAGTTCCCAGTGGTGTAGGTGGCAGCCGAAATGTAAAGTCCCCACACAGACCTTTTCCTTCCTATCACAACACTGGCAAAGCATGAATGCACCTGCAGTGCTGAGCTGAGTGTGCTGTGCTGCATTTCCCAGCAGCAGATAAAGGCAAGTGTTGCCTTTTATTGGGCATTAACATCGTTTAAATTCTGGTTTAAGATTCTTTCAAATTCTGTTTGTCTGTTATAACAAAGACAGAAATCCAGTGGGTACATAATTTTCTCAGCTTTCCTTCCTGAGAATCAAGTCCTAATAACATGACATTAATTATAATTCAGAGATTCTTATCACAACTGCAAAAGATGGAATCTCTCCTTTATTATGAAAGCAGGGATTTCAGAATTGTTTAAAGACAGCCTAAATCCTCAGGCAATACCTGTGCATACTCATTTCCAATACCCTGGCTTTTGTTTTGGAAATAACAGGAGACTGTCAGATAATTGTCAGTTTTATTTTTCATGTGTATGATCGCACATGCCAATAGGAATATCCCAAAGGATTCAGCGTTATTTCCGAAGTTTAGCCTCTTTAGTACTTCATAATTATTCAAACTGTTTTCTGCTAAGACCCAAAAATTCCAGAGCATTTCCAGCCTTGAGTTTATCCTGTAAAAACAAAACACGTATATATGTTTGTGCTTAGCTCATATTTAACTCAAATGCTTTTACTTGTGCTTTAACAGGAACTGCTGCAAAGACTCTAAAGGGCAGAAATCCGTGTACTACACTGATTTTTCAGTGTTTTACCTCACATCTCAAACCAGAGACCTAAAAAGGAGGGAAAACCCCCTCAAATGTGAAAATCATACCTTCAATTTATGGTCAAAATCATCCATTGAATCAATTAATCTTCCAGGTTCCAGTTCCCCAAGTGGAAAAGGGTAATCTGTCCCCAAAATAACTTTGTCCTGGTAATAAAAAAAAAATTGTTCATTTTGTAGTAACATTAAACAATAGAGTTTAAATAATATTAATATTAACAAGATACAATATTATATTAACATTAATATTATATTTAAACCTGTAAATTTTAATTTTTTCAGATTTAAAAAAAATTAATATTAAACAATAGAGATAAATAAACTTAAACATGGTTTATGAAATCTATAATGAACCACAAGAAATTATATATATATATTGGACTGATTAATTGTGAAAGTGATTATGAAGATCGTATTTTCCACTAGGAAAAGAACGAAGCTTGAAAACAATGACTCAAGAATTTGTGTTGAGTATCTATTGCTTGGTTGAATAAAGCACAATTAAGATTTTTGTACTCTGATTGATTTTCTGTACTGTGGTCCAGATTCAAAAGGTAACAGCCCCTGCAAGTTGCCTAAAATGCAATGATTAATCTTGGTTAAGTGTTGCCATATTTAAATGGCCAATAAAGGATACACAGAATTCTCCTTCTGAGTTTTGACTTACTCATTCCATGCCCTGCACGGGAGTGTGGAGTACAAAATTTGTGTGAGACTTTTGGAAACATTTTTTTAAGAATCTCAGAAGTTCTCCACCAAACTCAGAAAAGATGCTTGGATTTGCAGTCCTGAATTTAAAATTTTTGGCTAAATACACCCACACAAATTAAAAATTATCTATGTGTGAGAAGAATGTTTAATAAGAAATAGAAAACAATAAAACTTTTCTTGTCTGTGATACTTTAAAAGGTGTAATAATGGCAGTGGGGTACTACTGAAAATGTGATAGAGTGTAGAATTACTACAAACACTTAATTTTTTTTAGAAGGTATTTAATTTAACTTAACTTAATTTAATTTAATTTAACTGGTATTCAACTTCAGATAACAAAACCTAAATCTCATTTACAAAATTTTATATATTTCTGGAAGTCTGCTACTTTTTTAAAGTGCCATTGTCTTTGAGTAGGACTGGATATTAACTGTGGGTTTGAAACACGCACCTCAAAATATGGGTGACATGAAATGCCTTGTTTCTGAAAGTAAGTCAGGGAAAAGAAAATTCAATAAAAATCTGTGTGCAGAATCCCTGTTAGCAGAGATGAAAAGAAATGGGCAGGGCACATTTTTATAGGCTCATTTTCTCTCTGGAATGATATTTCCCCATTTTATCTGCCTTGGAGAGTGCCTAATTGGAGAGTGCCAACTCTCTTGATTTTATCAAAAGTCTGTTTTCCTTTTGGCTTCATCTCCTGCAGACAGGAATATTTGAAAAAAGCATAGTTTTCATTAAAAATGTATGTTTTCAAATGTCTCATGGATTTGAAGTCGAAGTGATGAATTTTGGACACTTGTTATAATGTTTGAACTCTGTTACTAGAGTTCAATACTGAAATAAGGTGAAGAAAACTCCATTCAGTTATTTTACAAAATGGTTTGTTTTTCTCAGTTGTCAAATGCTTTTGAAAAAATTTTTAATCTCCACTAGATGTCACCCAAAAGTCTCTGAAAGAACCTACACAAACCTTTACCCACATCTAAACAGAAGAGACACATTCTATTGTTCTGTCCTATATTGTTGTGTTCTAATTTATTATAGAAGACTTGCCACAAGATTAGCATTGGGAGAATTTATACCCTCTCTCTAATAAATCCAGTTCTGAGCATAGATTAAACAAAATGGATTTGGATGTGTGCACTTGGAAGCAGCTAAATATATTCTTTTATTTATAATATTCGATTAAATACCAAGATGCTTTATTCAGATAAGAAAAACAAATGTAATGCACATTATGATTAAAAAGCATCAACCAATAAACATACCAGGTTTATATGAGAAAATGGATTTTTAAGTAAAGAAGAAAGCACAGAATTTGCCCAGCTGTTTGCTAGGGAGAGTGAGATAAGACAGAAAGGTTTGTGTACCCTTATTTACATCTCCTGTGTACTAAACCAGAAAGAAATCCCACATCCTCACTGGAATAATATATGTTTTTCTTTTCTTCTCTATGTAGATGCATTTTTTCCCTTTATTTGAAAGTATTTCATGAAAGCTAATCATGGAATCTATTCATTAGTGTTAAAATTAAGAGCTGTAAATCAGTAAGAAAAATTTGGAAGCAGCATTCTTGCTGTGCTCCCAGTGATCTTAGGCTTGTCATTTTTACTCTTTGAGCTTCAGTTTTGCACCCATTTATAAAATGAGGGTTGCAATACCTGTCTTTAGCAAACAGCTTCAGAGAAGTGCTGTGAAGCCTCTGCAGAAGAATAATGCCCCTAGATAAGGGATGTACTGTTATATTATTCCAAACTATATCAACAAAGTCAATTTTCCCTGGAAGACTTGGAGGTCGATTCCTTAATTAGCACATCTCTCCTCTTAGAGAGGTACATGGGGCTAATGATTAACCTCACTAGACCCTGCTACTCAGCACAACTTTTTTCACAGGAATAGGGATCCAAATCTGAAAATGAATCTCAAAAAGCTTTTAAGCATTACTTCATCCTCTTACATAAGGAAAAATTGTATTTGTCTTGAATTTTGCCTTCTTTCCTACTACCATGATACACCTGAAAAAAAGTCCAGAATGCCAGTTCGGCTCCAACTGCTGGCCAGAGAATTCTTTGCCTTTAGGTGATGGCTCTGGAGGAATCACCATGGGGAAGTTTTCACAGAGGTGGACTGAATCATTTAATCCCATGTCAACCCAGTTCTTCACTTTTCATAGCCAGCAACATTGGGGATTTTGAGTTTATTTGTATTCACCTCATGCTACCTCATCACAGGGGCAGTGAAGGACTGCAGCAGTTCTGCACTCTTACAAAATTCTTTCTCAGAAATGTGTATTTCTCCTTCCATCCCCAATTAACCTGCACCCCAAACTAAGAAGGGATGAGCTTAAGTGGACACGACTCATGCCAGCTGTCAGTAGGTTTTAGCATTGATCAGCTCGAGGCCAGCACTCCACGCACTGGTGCCAGGCAGTGGCTGCTCCCCTGGGACCCAGAGCCGTGCCCAAGCACATCTTCACACACACTGCTGCCCTTCCTGCACTGCTCTGAGCTGCTCTCTGGAGAGCTGGCCTATTTCAAACCTCCAGCTCTCCAAGTTACAGTGTCAGCCTCAAGACTCCATCACATTGTTTTTAGCCCTGCATTTATTAATCTTATATGTGTTACTCTGCCAACACATGACTGAGCTGAAAGTGCTGAGATATTTGGTGTTTCTTCATGCATTTGACTCATGGAGGGGTGTTATGTGAAAGTGCCAACTTTCCTTACAAAAAGAGGGAACTTCTTAATCTTTATGGTCATAAAGTAAAGTTTGAAATCGTGTTGTGAATGTTTTTGTTTTCAAGGATAAGATGCCCCAGGCTATGAAAAAGAGAAAGAAAGTTCTCATGTGTGCTAAAAAAATCACCTTTTGCGTATCTGACTCATGATTTTTCAGCATGGGGATTCCACCTGATGCTATATTGTTTGAGCTCAAAATACTCAAAGGAGAATTAAAGAAGATGCCAACATCCTGTGTACTATTATGGCCAAATTTATTGTGTTACGACTCTTAATTTAAAAAGACTGTTGACAAAATAATGTTGAATGTCTTTAAGATTATCAAATTACGGTCCACAATCTCTTTCTCTTCAAAGAACTGAATTCCAGTTGCAAAGATTAATCATGATTAAGGACCAGATATGTGTAGCTTATTAGGACAAAAGATAGAGAAATTAAAGTGTGGTGCAAAGACAGCAGCTTTCCCACAACAGCAATAGTTTAGAGCAGCCTTGAGATGCAAAGCTGACTCTAAAGCAGCAGTGCCCTGAGACTTGTGCACTATACAAGTTCAAACAGAAGAAAGTTCAATACTTCAGCAATGGGTTCAGCATCCTGTTGTACTTTCCCTCCTGCTTTGCTCTTGACATCTACAGTTCAGCTTAACAGATTCAGATCACAAAAAGAATCTGTGGTCTCAGCCAGGCTGAGTCACACAGCTGCTAATTTACCAAGGTCTTTTCAACAATGGCAAAGCATGTCTCCCAGCATTTTAAAATGGGTAAAAAGAAACAAGTGAGTGATCTTTTCTCCTTGCACTGGCAATTTAAAATCTGAGAGCTAGACTCACCCTTTTATACTGGAACTGCACGTGGAACAAAAATATACTTAAAATGATCGTGGTCTGGATTTGGGAGATTTCTCAGAAAAGGAGGTAATAGAGGCAAGTGTTGAACTGCTACTCCATAAGCCTTTGGGTGTCTTGTAAAATGGATGTGCACATCACACACAGTAAAATTTTAAAATCTGTTGTAAAAAACCACTTTAAAGCCACTTGCTTACTCCAAGCTACAGTTAGATTTGAAAGATAATGCATAGCAAAAACTCCTGGGCTGTGGACCATGATATATTTGCTATTTAGAGGTTGGTAACAGAAATGAAAAGAAATCAGTATGGGGCTGGAGCCCCAGTATTTTATTAGTAACCCATCTGGTCCTAAAACCTCATCCCTGGAAGAGAGATGGCCCACCTGAGTTAATACCCACTGATGTTATAAGAACTTTACAGTACTAAGAGCTTATTAGCAGATCTTTTGTATGTAAATTGTATGTAAATTTTGTATTAAATTGTATGTAAATGGGTTTTATCTTGCTTGTTTCTAATGGAATTTGACTCCATGGCAGTTTCTTTGCACATTTTATGGGGCTCCTTCCATGGACCTATTTTGCTTCAAGGTGGGTTTAAAGAAAAAGATAGTCTGTCTCTACTCCTTAGAGCTGCAGTGTTACTGTATTGTACACACATATACACTTCACGAAGTTAGTTTAAAGCTGTAGTTGTGCTGTCACATGGTTGAATTTTCCACAGACCTTCAAATTCAAAGTTTTCCTAAAAGGCAGAAGTCCTGCAGGGGAGCTGCAGGCAGAAGTTCAGTCACAAAGCTACAGACTTTCTGTGCAGCACGAACTGAAAACCCAGAGATTTTAAAGTGTGATACCTGAACTCAGAGTACCACAATAAACAAAGCAATAATGCCACATTGTTATTTTTGTCTGGCCTAGGCAAGTCCCTTCTGTACCAGTTCTAGAGCAGATTTATTGCAGTAACCTGTTCAGGGTATTAGAGATGAAAGTGGGAAATCAACAGATTCTTTTTTGTAGATAAAACCCAATCAGCTGAGTGATGTTTGTGAACTTCGGTCACACAAGAGGCCCTGATGGCATAACAGCCCCATACCATGTGAGCCTAGACTCTGATGTACAGGAAACAGGACTGCAGCTGTTGAGACAAGAAAATCCCTGTCAGAGTCTGTATTTCTGGTTTGGCATCTGGGAGGTATCTGCCCCTGGCTGCAGACACTCGGTGAGGTGCAGAGATTAAAGCACAAAGACAGGTCTCTTGTTGATTTGCAGTGATCCACTGGAAGCTGGCATGAGTGATGCCATCTCCAACCCCTTTACAAGCATTTACTGAATGAGAAGGGATTATTTGAATGTTTAGGATTTTTCTGTCCCATGCCTCATTTAAATGATTTGCTAAATTACAAAGATTTCTCTACAAACAACTAAAATATTTTTGCAAGCCCATAATGATTAATGTCTCTCTGAGATACTCACAGAAGCTTTCCTTATTACTGATTTTTTTCTGTCTGTAACTTTCCAAGTGGAAATACAATTTGATTTCTTCAAACATACACTTGAATGTTAAAGTTAAGCCATTTGAAAACCAATTTCCAAATTGAAGCAATCTTTGCTTCAAGTCCCATCCTGAGCAAGCTTAGAGAAGGAGCTAGCCTCATGGAACTGAGGTTGACAGTGCATGCATTCCTGGATTAAACCCACCATTTCAAGAACTCCATATAGTAAAAGCATTATCACCATGGCAGAAGCCCATCAATTTATTTCACTGGGTGAAGATGTCTTCTTCCTGCTTTCTTCTTTTCTTTTCCTTTTGCTGTTTCCTGAAAAATTAACTGAAGAATGACTCACCCACTTCTGGAAGCATTAAAACTCACCTCTCCTACTACACTTGTTAGCAGCCTTAGTGCCCCACGGTCGTGGACAAGAGAGTCTGTGTAAAATGAGCCAAGGTATTTTCTTGGATCCACCTTATTATCCATGGCACACAAATCAGGGCGCACGTTGAATCCGTGGGAGATTCGCCCCACTGTGTATGGAAAAGCTCCACCTGCAAGAAGGAATTTTTAATAACAGCAGCTGAAATACATAGGAGGGAAAAAGCCACCTTATCACCACAGATCCCTAAGCTTTGCTGTCAGCTCTTTAGAAAGAAAGTGCTCTGCACCTGCGGCTTTTTATTCCTTTATCTTCATTAGCTTCTTTCTCTATTTTTCTCACTTCTTCACTACTTTGATGCCCAAATTCCTCTTGCTGTTTCCTTGTTCCTTTCCTTAAATCACCTGCTGCCTCCCCTTCCTCCTTGTTTCCCTTAAAGGCTGCTGTACCTGTTCAAACCCTGCAGGCTAGAGAGTGTTCATGAAAGCAGCTGATCTGTCAGATTGTCTTCTTCGGGGTAATAGTGCTCAGCTGGTGGCAGGCTTCATGTGGTGACCCCATTAGCTGGGACACCAGAAAATACAACTGTTCCATGCTCAGCCAAGGAACAGAAGTTTCACTGGTTCATTACTCACCTCCATGTGCAAAGCAAACTTTCAGCTTAGGGAATTTTTCAAAAATTCCTCCCATAATCATGGAGCAAATGGCCATGGTTGTTTCTGTTGGCATGCCTAAGAAGAAAAACAGCTTAATTGTATAAAGCTTTACTTTTAAAACTTCCTATTTGATTTTTAAATGTTATTTTAATTTTCTTCCATTAGCCTTGAGCCTACTGAAAAATAATTGTAGGGCAGCTGCCAAAGGTTTTGCATTGTTTCTACTGGAGGGACACTGAGCTGAACTTTTATTAACTGAAATGAAGACACAGGCCTGGAAGTGAAGATCTCCTGAATTCTAAGTGCAGTTTTTTCTCTATACCATTAGGACAGATGACAGGCAGGTTGGGTATGTCCTGAGATACCCAGAACAGGCCTGATTCCTGTTATCCTTGATCAAACACAAATCTGGAATATGCCAGGTTGCCTTCTCACCTGTGCTTGTGGGTTTCTTTTGCATGTAAAGTAAACATATGTCAACATATCTGCTGCACGCAGGTATGTTGATGGATATTCCAACACGGATTTGAGGTTTAGTTATGACATAATGCCAGATCTTACAGTTAGAACTAGCCTAGTCTCTCTCTTTGCTACTGGCTAAGTTGGACACCCAGAATTAGGAGCAAAGCAGGAATTTATGTTCTTATAGCAGAGTCAGTTTCTTAGCACACCCAACATATTTAGAATACCATGCCATTTTAAACACCCAACTTTGGACATTCATTTGAAATTAGGAACTGAGTTCCCCTCATCTATGGGGGAAACAACATCTGTCCAGCTCAAAAGATTATCATTTATTAATGTTTTACCATATGCTCAAATGCAAAGCCTTATTAGGCTTAGTAGAAAAATATTCTATTTACACTTTGTTTAGTAAATGCAATAATTTTATTTTCTTCTTAAATCTGTGTTGTTGAGCCTGATCTGATTAAGACTCTGATATTGTTTAAGATAAGGCACTGGTGATTGGGACAGGAGGATTTTCCAGTGTATATTGCAGAATGTATATTATGTGTATATTGGGTATGTTTTTCAGAACTGGTGGCAGTGTGAAATCATGCAAAACAAACCAACACAGAACAAAATACATGAGGGTAGAATCAGGTCTAAATATTTCTGGGTAGCAGAATAACCCTGCTCCTGTTATTCCATGTTATGATTTACCTATCAAATGGGGAAAAAACAGAAGCTCGACAATATCCTACATCTACTGAGAGCTTTTAAAGTGCATGTTGTTTCAGCTACAGTTGATGTAAAGTTAGATTTATTTCCTCTCTGATCAACCTCTTTCTAAGAAATAATCCAAAAAATTCTAGGGAGTAATGCTTAGTTTTGCTTACTCCTTCATTTACTCCTGTTATTTTTGAGGAGCTCATTTCTGACATGATTCACTTCTCCCTAGTCATCTGCGCTTTGTTTTTAGGACAAAAGAAAATACTATATTCTAGTCTGAATACTATATGCTAGTCTGAATAACTTTAATTCTAACTATTTAAAAGAAAAGCTAAGCCATCTTAGAAAAAATGACTGCTGAGTTTACACAACAGACTCAATCATAATACTAGATTAAAAAAAAGTTTGACAGAAAATCGACGCAATTTTTCTCTCCACTTGTATTTTACTTGGCAACAATCTCCTGGGCATAATCCAGTTCATAAATGTAGGTTAAGCAAAGTAAATATACACCTACCTATTAGCCAGGGAAACCAATATTTGGACATCCTCCCATCTATCTGCATGTCCCAGGGGTGCACAAAGAGACAGCAATTTAATTTCTCAGCAGCCTGCAGCAAAAAGAAAAAGTCTAAATCTTGACTAATCTTACCAAAATGCATCTTAGATCTTAGTCACATAAATCACCTGCAAATCTGTACTGAGTAGTAATGAAAGTAGGTCCATAGGTAAGAATTATAAGCAATACTTGGCTCTATTTACTCCTCCAGCCATATTCTGAAGTCCTCACTCATTTTCACAGCTCTTCCTATGGCTACAGGACTGGAAGCATAGATGATAACATCTCTTTATTAAGCCAAGTGTTTCTCAGAATCATGCAGTACAAAAATGCTTTTCCAGTTATGTTTTTCAGCCATCCTGTTGTATAAAACTCAGTTTAAGCAAACATTCTTTTGGTTTCATTACATATGAGAATGAATACTTGTAATGTCTTCTAGAATCATTTTTGGATTGTTTTGCAGAATTGTTCCAGCTGCATTCAGAAATCTTCATTGAGTTGCTCTACATTTGTCCCATTTGGTCCTCTCCCTGACTTAAAAAAAGTTAAAAATATTCCTAATCCTTCCTAAGAGTTCAAAATCTGGCTGTATTCTGGTCAATAATCCATCTCTACGCAAGTATGGTAATTTTTACAAAACTACTGACATCTTTGGAAAGGAAAACAGGAGAACAGTGTTGGGTGCTGACTCTGTAGTTTAACTGTGTGCTTAAATTTAAATACACAGTCATCAGAGTCATTCCTATGCTTAACCAGGATTCAACAGCTTCGTTTTGTCAGATGTATTTCTGGATGTGCTCTTGTTGCTAAGGAGATTATCACACATTTGAAAAAATTGGGTTTATTTACCCATACATGCATAAATAAAAGCTGCAACTTTTGGATTGTGGAGAATAATTGCTGTCTACATTTGTAAACTAAAAATAGCAATTTAATAACTGGCCTGGTAGTTTGACAAAGTTAGTTACCCAACATGGCTTAATTTCATAATCTCTATTATCCAGAGATGTTTCTAAAAATGATAGAGGTTACTTCCTACATGCGTGAAACATAAGCTGAAGGATGTACAGTATGAGAGAGATCCCAGCACAAGACAGGGATCTCAGCAACAGAGAGACATGGAGAGAGCCCAAAGATGATGAAGGGACTGAGCATCTCTCCTGTGAGGAAATGCAGAGAACTGAGACTGTTTGGCCCTGAGAAGAGAAGGTTCAGTGGAGATCAGGAAACATCAGGTTGTCCAGAGGGATTGTGGAGTTTCCATCCTTGGAGGTATTTAAAAGCCACCTAGGCATGGCCCTGGGATCTGGCTGTAGGTGGCCCTGCTTGAGCAGGGAGTTGGTCCAGGAGGCCTCCAGACCTCCCAAGCTCAGCCATGCTGTGACTCCATGGATGTGGGCATCTCCAAGAGCAGATGTCGATATCTGACTGTATGTGGCAGTAAGAACAAATAATCCATGTGGCTGCACCAACAGAGTTTTTGAATAAATGGAGCATCCTGAAAAATACCCTCTGTGAATCAATTTCAAGCTGACAGCTCTAATAACTTGAGAAACAGATTCAGAATGTCATTAATTAAACCCCTAATTTAGACAAATGACCATCCTCATCTGGACCTCAGGCTATTTAAGAAATGCAATCTATTAATTCATTTGATAATCAATACATTCTGTTTGGAACTTTTGGTCCTGTTTACATAGTTCTGTGTGGTATTTTGGTGCTACAGGTATCTCTGATAATCTTGAGGAGTTTTATCAATTATTTCAATAGGATTGGATACAATAACTTGAACAAATGCAAACAGTGCAGAAATGCTTTATTTGTTACTGCACTTATCCTCACAAATCAAGAAGGCATATCTACAGTGGGAATTCATATAATAAAACAAAATTTGGTTTTCATTATTATAAAATATGCTTTGGAATGTTTATGTTACATTATTATAATTTACAATTAAAGCTGAGTCTCTCTGATCACTAAGCAGATTAGAAGGCTCAAATGATGACTAAATGTGCTCCAAGATATTTTTAGACAGAATTCCATGACACAGTGTTCCCCCAAAAGAAGGAAAGCAACAGCTACTCACAGCATAAATATCATACAGCTCTGGGGCGTTCAGGTCCCACTCATTGACATGAGATCCTATCTGCACTCCAGGAAATCCCAGTTCATTCACACAGCGATGCATTTCCTTCACAGCCAGGTCTGGAGCTTGCAGAGGTAACGTGCCCAGCCCAACAAATCTCTTGGGGTACTTTTTTACTGTAGCAGCTAAGTCATTATTTAATATCTGGGCGAGATCTAAAGTATCCTGAGGTTTGGCCTGGTAAGATAGGAAGCAGAACAGTACATTTAAATATAGTTCTCAAATGTTATCACCTTTGGAAGATATTGGATAAATGTCACTGCAAACAACTGATAGACAGGGTTTGAACCCAAATTTGCTTTACAGTTCTGAATATCTGGAAACCAGTAGAGCTAAATTCTGCCTCACTTTAAAACCTCTGGGTGCAGTTCTGCTTTATCTCTTGAATATTTTATCAACTGTTGTTGCCTTTACTGCTCAGGATGAGTGTAATAAAGCCCAGGTTGCTGATGCACATGAGTCCCTGGTCTTTTGTGTAAAGCAGTCCCTTGGTTTTGGTTATCCAAATGCAAAAACCTCAGTATATAATTTTTATACATAGCAATGAATATTTACTCTCCTGTTACTGGAGCTGAGGAAATAAAAATAAGAATTGTGAGACGCTGGAGGATGCAAATTCGACAGAGAAAGCTTGAGCAAACTTCTGTAACATTTAGAAGGAGATAACAGCCATAATTCTAAAAAGGAAGTGCAATATCCATACAATTGATGTTGGGTTTTCCCCCCCCAATACACATTTAATGGAAAATATTTCCGTAGACACCAGAATAACATTTTGAAGAGATGTTACTAAAAAGAAATTCTGAGTATCAATGGTACTTCTTATATGTGGGCTTAGCACAATGGTTCTTAATGCTCACATCCATTTACATAGAAACCTCTTGACCTGTACACATTGCTAAATAGTCCAGTTGAGAATGTATTTAGAACTGCATTTTGCTGTGATTTATCTCCTCAGCCTGTTTTTATTTCTTTGAAGCATTCAAGATCACCATGTGGGGAGCATAAGAACTTAAATTTGATCCTGAATTTTAAGATTCAAAACATTCTAGGTTAATGAGTCCCATGCCACATTTAAAAGCAAGTGGGACAAGGCCACAAATACATCTTTTATGTCTTTTTTTTTTTAATGAGAAAATACTGATTGATGTCTAACTTTCATGGAATCTGTACATATATGTTTGCCTGCTAACCATGTATTCATGTTGTATAAATTTTTTTTCTCCATTTCCAGCTGTCCCCATAGGGGCCCCAAAAGAAATTCAGTTGTTGTCTCATCCTTTCTCATTGCGTGTGCTCTGGTGTGGAGCTTTGCCAGGACATCCTGCAGACATCTTCTCATACCTACACTCCTTTCTTGCCTTTTCTTTTTCACAGCAGAACAATTCTAGTGGCTACTTCAATCACCTAATTTGTAAGAATATGCATTTGTATTTTAAAAATACTGCCACATATGAAGTACAAAATATATTAGTGGGAACCTACCCAGTAGCTGAACATGACAGGGACTGTGGACAGGACTTGGACGGTGACTCCTGGGTAAGAAAAAGCAAATATTAATGTTTCCTTTTTTGTTGTCTGTTTTTGATAAAATGTTACAATTAAGAAAGTACTTTGGTTTGAGAGGCAGAATGTAAAAGCTTTCATGACAAGAAAGGCTGGTTTAAAAGTGACGTGGATAGATTCTTTATCTTTTTAATTAAGGATCAGGGCAATAAATCTCATAGTGTATCAATTTATTAGGAGCTGAATACTTTTGCTAAATAGAAAGAAAAAAACCACTTCCATACTCCTGCTAGATTATTTGTGAAATAAAGTTTTTTGATTTTAGAAGTATTTACTATGCCCATGTACAAACAATTCAAATAGCTATTTAACATTATTCTCAAAGTGACATTAAACCAATAGAATTCACTAACTTAAGTTTACTTTGGGGTCACATTTGCCATATACATTAAAGAAAGAAATTAATTAGCCCAAAGATAAATAGCATTATGTTAACAATGGTTGTTAAACAATGTTTTCCTAAGTGTTCCCTAAGCTATATTGTGTTGGGTTTCATTCATCTTGTGTCTGGACTACTGAGGTTGTACATATAAATCTGCCTGTTTTCAGAAATAACTTTGATGTTAAAAATAAAAAGAATTAAGTCCATGTTGTTTTGTTTCTGTTCAAACACAAATCTGTATCATAACTTTCCAGGTTACAGGAGTGAAAACAACAAACCCGGCAGGCAAACAAAATAAACAGTCAACAATAATTAAGACTTCAAAAAATAGTTATATGCAAAACTCTATTGTTGTTTTCAATTTTAGGTCTGTTTGTAACATTTTTGCACATATTTTGTCATGCTTTAAAAAATTTAGCTTGACTGTTAGTAGTGAAACTACTAGAACAAAAGAGGGTAGAAAAGACTGAGAGAGTGAGCTCTAGGAGAACTCTAAGGCGATGACTTGCCAAAGCACTTGGATGATTAACAAAATGATTTATCTCCCTTCTCAGAAGTTTAAGGAGGAAATAAGGTGAGAAGCTGGCTCAGATTGCTACAAGATCTGATTAATGATATTATGTACAGCAGCAATGGTTTAGGGGTAAGGATTAGGCCTGCAAAATCACATAAATACTGAAGTTCAGCTCAAGTTGGATTATCCACCAATATGGACACTTGCTTAGTCTGTTGAGAGTGTTCTCCATGTTTCCCACAACAAGCTTAGTATCTCCTTTCAATCCATTTTTACACTTGTGAGCAAATTTAACATAAACCTTAAAGGTACATTTCCAAACTGACTGCTCCTAGACATTAGCTTTAAGAAGAATCATCACAGAAAAGTCTCTACTTTTTTACCTTCTTCAGAGGGTTTTACAAAGGAGAAAATAATAAGGAAGGGCAGGTAGGGTGAACTGATATATTTTATCAAACAAAATTGTGATGATTTGTGTCACAGAACTATGATGTTAATTACTTTTACAGCTTGTTTTATTGAGCTACGTGGATAGCTTGTTTCATTGAGTGGATCAAGACAGAAGTATGTACATCCATTAGACTTAGGACATGATTAGGAGAACTAATTGGGTCTCTTTGGTCCATTGGAGACCATTTCTTATTACTGGCAAGATTTCTTGGGCATTGCACAAACAAAGCCTTTTAGCAACCAAGCTGTAAGTTATCTCTGAGTTAACAACACCTTTCAGTGACTGATTCAAGTTTTGTTTAGCTGGGAGACTCCTTGCATCTTTGTCCCGAAGTTACACCATGTTTGGAGGTTAAACTTTTGGGTATAATCTATCTCAGCCTGTGTTACACAAAGCAGTCTTTGGACTAAGTAGCTACAGCTTTCTAAACCAAAAAGCAGTAACTGTCATAGTCTTTCTCATTAGCTCAGCAGTAAGAATAAAAGAATGAAAAACATCAAGGCCTTTTTTATTTTCTCCCACACATAATTAATTGGCTGATATCTGTATGTCTGGAGTGCTGTAATAAAAAGGGACATTTTTAGGGCACAAGTCACCAGATGGTGCTGTAGCATACAGGTTTAGGGTTTTTTTTAACCAAGCAAGCACTGTTTAGTTCATGGAGAAATATTGTGGTGTTGCTTTTATGATAAATTTTCTTTTCTGGAGAGCTGCTGCAAAAATTTGAAAGAAGATATCCTCCTGTGTTTTCCCTTTGTCTACAACAAATATATAGGGCAGGACTGTTTTGTAGAAGCTCGCTATTAGTGCCGAGGGAAATATCTGAAAGAGAAAGATGCCCAAAGGCTATTTATGAGCCATTCTGTAGCTGAGTGATTTGGTAATCCCCAAAATCCCTGAGCTAACTCAGAGAAACCTTACAGTCCAGTCAAAGCATGATTCTATGATTCTGTGACAAGACTATTTCAGAGTTTGCACAGAGCATATTTCAGAGTTTGCGAAGATTTTCTGACTTTGCCATTAAATGTCTAATTGTTAGAGTTTCAAATACTGCTTTTCCAGGGTGAAAATGAAGTAGATTAAAATTATCTCAATTGTGTTTACATTAATTGCCCACTACCTGGTGAGTTCCCAAGCTGGCCTATGGCATGTGTTGCACTAAACCTCCCTAAGAAGAAGGACCCAGAGTATCTCCTAACACAGAATCACAGAGCAATTTAGGTTGGAAAAGACCTTTAAGATCATTGACTCCAACCATTAATCCAGTTCTGCCAAGCCCACCACTAAACCATGTCCCCAAGTGCTACATCTACTCATCTTTTAAACCCCTCTGGGGATGGGGTTCCAGGGCTCAGCAACACTTTTAGTGAAGCAATTTTTCCTAATATCCAACCTAAACCTTCCCTGGTGCAATTTCAGGCCATTTCTTCTTGTTTATCACTTGTTATCTTGGAGATGAGACCAACTCCCAGCTGGCTACAACCTCTTTCATGTGTTTGTAGAGGGTGATAAGGCCTGAGAGGAGGAAACAATAATCATAAGGATTCATAAAGATGCTACTTATACAATATGTGCTCTTCTAAGCAATTCAGGTGTTTGATCCTTATGAAAAGTTGGAGAAGATATTCAAGTTGTGTCTACTGGGAAACCAATATAGGAACTCTTCAGGCCTCAATCTAAGAAAGTATAATCTTTAGTAATGTAATATTTCTCTTGCAAGAGAAATTTGGAGTTACAGTGGTAATAAGAATTAGCAGAAATAATTGATCAGACTGGAAATTCCTTCCGTCATCCTCAGTCTCCCATCTTACCAGCATATTGTAGTGGCATGTGTGTAACATGATGGAAAAGAAATTTGCGAATTTGGCACCTAGTTAAGTTTCAAAATGAGGAAAGCTCCCTTTTCTGAGAAAGCAATTGTACCAGTTCTCTAGGCTCAGAGTCCTCCAGCAAAAACACAGAATGAAGCTGCAACATGGCTAAACAGAAAAAATGTATTAGAAGTGGAAACAGACACAAAAGAAATCCAATGTGCAAGAAGAATATTTTTAACATTTGAAACAAAAATGAAAGAGCTTCCTCCTTTATGTGAATAATTTTTATAGCTGGAATGTATGGTCCCTTTTCAAGTCCATGGTCAGTCATCTTTACTATGTCAATGCATTCCTCAGTGCCTTAAATCCCACCAAAATTAATGAATTCATGTGGAGAATAAATTGCAGCTGAGAATGAGGAAATTTATGGGAACAGGTCCCATCTGAGTATAAAACACATCAGTTTCCAATGTCTTTCAACAGATTTAAACTAATGAATCAGTATGCTAAACTTTTTTTTTATATTGTTTTTGAGCACTTTCAGATGCACTGCCAGAGAAATTGCTGTTATTCTAAATGAGGCACAGTGATTTGAATTCCTTCATGGAGGTACCTGACTGGTCCATCTCTTTAATCCGTACTTCTGGATCCCAGCAGTTCTCTTGAATAACTCTAAAAACCTTGCCATCCTTCATCATCTTGGCCTGTCCCTGTGAAATGACATTTTCATATATTATAAATGTGACAAAGTAGTACCTGCTAATTTATAGTCTCTTGAGTATATTGTGCTCCTTAGAGAAATTCAGTGGCAAAATTTTGATCTCTTATTTTTATTCTGTATGTATTTTTAAACAAAAACTATTTTTAAAATATACATGAATAAAACAGTCATTTATAATTCAGATTTAATTCTCCAGAATAATTTTAAAAAATCCCCTTTCTTTTGCAATGTCCATCACTCTATTTGGAAAAGATATCAGGTACCTTAATCCAAGTTTATCCTCAAACCAAATTGTGACCTCAAAACAATGCACTAATTAAATCTGTGCTAAATTTTCCCTTTGGGTATGTATGTGTTCTTTTAAAATCAAAAGCACCACAATGATTCCAGTAACTACAGAAATAATTGTGCAACTCAGTTAATTTCAGTCCAGTTTTTTCTTATCACCAGTGATAGTGA
Source organism: Erpornis zantholeuca (assembly GCA_013400515.1). Classification (NCBI taxonomy): domain Eukaryota; kingdom Metazoa; phylum Chordata; class Aves; order Passeriformes; family Timaliidae; genus Erpornis; species Erpornis zantholeuca. The sequence continues at coordinate 278,437 of VZTN01033981.1, forward strand.
GACAAAAGGAGACCTATTGTGTTGCCTTCAGATTACATTTTCTCCTTGGGAAAAAGAAAATTGAAGAATTTGGGAAACAAAACCCAAGCAAAACTTAAAAACAATATAAACCCATGACCTGAATTAGTGTAAAACCTCTGTCATATACCACCAACTTCCAGACTTAGGAAGTTCAAAATGTTATCACAGTCACGAAATTTAATACTGTTCCTTTATCAGCATGGAAAATTTTAAAATTCCCTCTTTGGTTGATGTGTGAATTGTTCAGACAGACTGAGTAGGAGAGTGTCACCACACAGAGCAAATTGTTACCATGAGGGGTACCCACAGGCTGCTGCAGGCTCGCACAGACAGGCACAGCAGCATTTCTGTCAGCACAAATGGGTGAGGTACAGTGGGTACAATTCACCAACACCTGCAAGCCCTGAGCATTTTTTGGTTGTTTTAATCTACTGCAGGGGTAAATGGAAAGGCAGATGATCCCCTGACGCCGTGCCTGTGGGGTGGGTGAGGGCAGTCGTGCGGCAGATGAACACACTCCATCTGCAGTTCAAAACTGCAAACCACACGAGACAGCACCGCAGCTATTTCTTCACCTTCCCAGAGAGCAGGAGCTAAGGGCAAGGCAGTCTTCAGGCCCTTCGAGAAAGGGAGTTCTCTCTCTCTCTCTCTCTCTCTTTATTTTCCCTCACAAAATTCATCTTTTTTAGGATTCTGTCAATTTTTCTTAAAAAAAAAAGGAACCTGTTAAATCAGAATATTTAATACTAGTATGCTCAGCCAGGGGGGTTTCTGTCCCCTTCTTCTGAGAACTCAAACTGTTCTTAACCTTGAATTTGTTGTTAACTTCATACATCATTCACAATTATACTGCCCTAATGAATATTTTAAAGCCCTCCTCAAAAAATCCAAGTGTAGTGCCTTGGCAAACAGTCAGGTTACTTGTTATCTGTATCACAGGTTGTGAAAATTACTTGAAATATTACAAGTACAGGGTCCTGATCCCCTGGCGAAATACCAGGTTCTTGTAAAATTTGTATTCCAACCTGACAAAAAGGTTTACTGTAAGTTTACACTCAAACACATTAAGAAAAGTTTAGTGCATTGATGCAGGTTGTCCAATAAACAAAAAAATAATTTGGGTGTGAGAAAAGTGTGAGAAAAAGGCAGAGTAGAACCAAGCACTGCATCACATATGAATAGGTCACATGGACTTTACTATTCCATTCTATTCTACATTCTTTATCTGATTTAAAAAACGATCTAATATTTAATGTTTTAATTAATTTATGTGGAAATTAAGGTTCAGCAAATTACATTTAAAATTTTCCTATCCCTAAACTACTCAGTCACATCCCAAATTGCACTTTTTAAATGTGCATGTAATTATTTTCTTCCAGCTTGACCCTGATACTTCTTAACAGAATGATATGGGAAGTCTTTGGGTTTTATTAAATCTTGAGAGTTAACATCCCCAGCTCCACATGTCTGAGCAGGATTTTATTTTGTTATGCACTTTTTGTCATGCAAAATTTCCAGATGGAAGTGGCCAGATGGAATGCTCTGCAGAGTGTGTGAGGTCATCATTGACTTGCCACAAAGTTCCTCTGCAAACTCTTTTTAGCACAGAATTTTAGCATCAGACCTGTAATAAAATCACCAGAAATATGTCTGATCTTTGTCTCCTTCCTGCAGCTGCCATGTATCCCAAATGCTGTGCCATCCATTCTTTGGTTCCACGCATGGCTTGTTCTTGTTTATTAAAACACCAGTTCCTTTTGGGTTTGCCTCTCATAAGATGACTGCATTTAACTAAAAACAAATCTACTTGTAATCTGCTTTAGACTGACCTATCTTATTGAAGAGAAATTCTCAGAGTGTTATCCATTCCAAGTGTTAAAATGAGATGGTGAAGAAGAATGGATGCTGGTTCATACAAGAGGGTGTGAGTTTCAACTTTCAGGCAAAAGGTTCTGCTGAGGTATATTAGGACTTGGACTTCATAGAAAATAGACCTCTAGAGAAATCTTTATCAAAGACAGAGCCAATATTATTGCTACTTTAATTGCTTCTTAATAGATCTACTGTGAGTTTGTGTTCCTGATGACAACACAAGATCAGCTCTGAGCACCAAACCTTGCAGTGATGATCCAGCTGCACCCATCCACCGTATCCATACCTCTGTGGAGGAAAGAAGAGAAAGCCAGTGCTAGTTAGCTCTCTGCAGTAGTAGTAGTAGTAATAATAATAACAATAACGATAATAATAATAATAATTGCAGTTCTTACAAAAATACCTCATTCAGCAGAAGCACTTTCATGTGCTCAGCTTTGAGCCAGAGTAGCCTCACTGACTTCAGCAGAAGTACTGAAGTGTAGCTGGACTGGACTAATGGGTTCGTAGAGCTGGAATTTTAGTTCCCAGTTCAAGAACATTTTTAAACAACTGATGCCTTAAATTTTAACTTTTATATTTTTCAAGTCCTGTACTGCTAGTGTAACTCTGAAGTTTTCTGTAGCTTGTTAAGTGCTATTCTCTTATGCTAAGATAGACATAACAAAACCTCTCTAACTTGCTCTCCAAGGACACCCAGACCAAGAACTGTAAACCATCATCTTGGGGAGAGGGGGGCAAGCTTGGGGAAATTCCATCATTGGCTGGGTTCTGCTTGGGGAATTTATGATGATATAAAAAGTATGAAGAACTCATGACCTGTTGTCCATTTTGGGAACCACTGAGGCAGGACCCTCTGGAACCCAAAAGTGCACCTCTGAAGGCCTTTCAAATAAACACCTTCTTTATTCCTGTATAGTCTCTGTTTCTAGGTAGCCATTTAAGGCATCAGAACTTCTTTAAAAATGTGTAAAGTTGCTTACTACACTGAGGTCCTAACTGAAATAATTTTGACACAGAAAATATTAAATTAAGCATCTGGAAGTGTGAAAATTGATCTGACAACTTTCCAGTCTGTGATCAGTTAATCATTAGCACAGAGATGCATTGATTCCACTTTGCAGCTTCCATGATTCAGCAGCAGGAGTGAAGGTCAGCCTCTTGTCTATTAATATTTAAACAGGCAAGAGAAGCTAAAAAGGAGAAGCTTAGATGCTCATTGATTCTTCTGGACAGAATCAGAATTGGTCATGCAAAAAATGCAAAACCTACATAAGAAGCTGATTTCCTTTTACTTTCATAAATTATCAATTAGAAAGGAATAAACTCTCAAAATCCCTGAGTGAAGGCAATGGTCAGAATTCCCATTTCTCCAAAAACTAAACATTTAAAAGGAAACTAAGTAAGAGCAGGCATTTCTTTCACTGAAATGTAAACAATTTGGATCCAGTCCTGAATTTCCTGTGATACCAAATCATCACTTAATGCCACTGTGGGTGTGCAGTGCCAAACCTTCTGAACTCAGCCAGAGATGCAGTCACTGGGGCTATGTGCTCTCTTAAAATATGGAGCTATGTAGATTTTATCAAATGTATACATTTATGGGTTTGTACATATGTAAAAACATTGACATTTTGGGAAAATTTAATGAGTGACAGCTAACTTTAAACTAGATCCATGCTAATTGCAGTTGTAAGGTGAGCAGAAAACGAGTACCTTAAATGGGTGCTGAAGAAGCACATAGGCAACAGAGGAACTCGCTGGTCTGGTTTTGAGCTTATTTTATTCTTCCTTCCCCTCAGCTATTAGTTGTAGCTATTGGCAGCTCTTATCTGCTTTTCTGTAATTTTTTATCCTTGTGATAGTTTCCTAGGCTGTTAAATCAGTATCTTGACAATAGAATTTTCTAGGTTGAAGGTGCAGTATTTACAAAGCTGGAAGCAAGAAAGAGAAGTTTAGCACTAACTAAATGTGTGTATGTTAAGATGCCTCATTGGTTTTCCTTGCATGAAATGGAGAGATCTGTGTTAATGGCTTGAATTTCCAGAGGACTCCAGGGAATTCTGAGAGTTGTTTTCTACTCTGAGCCCATTAATAAACCATTGAATCACTCAGAACAGAAGGAAAAAAACCTAGCAGGTGGAAATTAAATTTTAAAAATTTGGTATTTGCCTCTTTATCTGTGTTTAAAGAAATGCAGTGCTGGCCCACAGCATCTAACATTAGTGAATTTAGTCTTGATGTACATCTGTGAACACCAAGGAATTCTTGGGGTTATTTTATCTCAGTGAATTTATCGCCCTTTTAAAGTACATACAGACAAAAATATTTAAAAACATTAAAAAAACCATATAAAATCAGAATGAAGGAATGTATAAGCATTTTTATGAAGTTATTGCACAAACAAAGACAACATAATCTGAAAGAAGGAAAAGTAACCTGTCTTTGTAGTCTGGATATTTAAACTCCTGTCCATTTTGAACAGACATAATTATTCTAAAACTATCTCTATCCTCACCTACATGATCTAGTGTATGTGTTTTTCATCAGAAGCTCTTATTACTGCAAATAGGAAGTTGAAAGAGATATTTTTAAAAGCCTTCCTGATAAACAAGGAAACAAACATTCCTTTCCAAGAGGTTTTATGCATAATAATGTTATTTTTCACGACTTATGAAGAAATAATGCTATTTATGTTTTTAATGCCAGGTTTTCTCATGACTTTCTTTATAATATGCTGTTTACGTTTCCCAGATGCTCTCCCTCTAATACTGACTGAAAACTGGGCTGCTGAAAATCACAGAAACACAGAGCTAAAAGGTATGAAACCCTTTCAGATTTATTACATTAAAACTTAAATGGTATTTTTCATTCTCATATACATTTCACAGGATCATGAAAAATATTGCTGACAAGAATAAATTTATGTCACTGAATACTACTACTACTACTACTACTACAACTACAACTACAACTAAAGTAATAATAGTAATAATAATAAGTTAACATTTACAGCTTCAGTATTCTGACAACAGATTTTCTATTTTTAATACAATAGGCTACTTATTTCCAGTAACTGAAGAAATAACAGATATTAGTAAAATTATCATCATCAATTAGCTGTACTTAGAGTGACTCCACTCTCATTGAAGTTAATGACTTTCATGCCTCTGGGTGTAAGATGGGAATGAATTTGTCTTAGTTAACATTAATCTTGTCAAATATTTGATTATTTATTTCATTTAAAACAAAAGTGAATACCATTTAGGAACAGAGCAGCTCTATTTTTATCAAGAAAGTGGAATTTATACCTTATCATCTGAAAATTTTGGGTCTCAAAAAACCCAAGGAAAACTGTAAGAATTGCTTCAGAATAAATAAAAAGTGGGAATCAGAGTCCAGTTTTACATCCCTTTCTGGGATGTAAAGAGTCTGGGATGTAAAGAGTCTGACTGGGACTCTTGCTTTGCAAATAGTGCAACACAAATATTTTACAGCTGGAAAAAAAAACCAAATTAGACAAAAACCTAGAGATATTTACCACAGAACCCATCATTCCTTTCTCTTTCAAAAATCACATTGGTAGAAATGGTTGCTGAAAAAATAAGGCACTGGATATCTAAACTTTTATTACCTTTTTTAGGTCAGGCCATTCCTTAGGTAGAATGTGGCTATGAATATCAATTTTCATTTTTGAAGTGCCAGAGGAGAAATACCCCTTCAATGCTAATGTTTTCTGTGTCAGTGCTGCTACCCTCCCTGTCCCTGGGTCACAGGTTATTAACTTTGGCTGCTGTCCAGATCTGCTCTCCTATCAGGAGAACGAGGTACAGTGGCCAACCAGGGAGCCTGATTCCAGAGGGGTGGCTCTCCAAAAGACTTGCAGCAGAAAGTCCCTGTTAATGCATAAACTGCAGCTGATCGAGGGCAAAGGGAAAATATTTGTTTATATTGGCATTATGAAGGGATTTATTTCACAGAGAATCTAAAATGTTGAAAATAATTCAATAAAATTGAGTTAGAATAAATGTATTAAAAATGCTGACTTGAATTTCCTCCTTTCTCCATCTTAGGTAGTGAAATAATTTGTAGAGGGCATATAATATACCCTTGGCAGAGTCACACATCCTCATCTATTCTCTTCTTTCTCTTGCATTTTCTTTAAAGTTATATTAAACCCCCTCCAAAATATTGAACTGTAGCCAAGTTATGCTCTGCATTTTATATTCCCCCTCCTCATCATTGGTTCACTCAGGATATTTACACAAGCTACTGCATAATGGTGCTTACAGCCTCTTAAGATGCCTCAATTATACAGCAATACATAGATGTATTTCAAATATAACAGCTTCTGCATCCTAAGTTAAGCTTAACTGGAGCTATTTCAGATTTCCTGTGAAACTACATCTCATCTTTTGCCCTTTACTCAATTTAGAATTACACTCCTTTGCTCAAGATACCCTTGCTCTTTATTTGTGCTGTATTTTTGTCTGTAATTTATTCCCCCTGTAGTTTTATTTCAGTGTATGTTACTCACACAACGTCCTCTTGTGTTTATTTTTTGTTTGTGAAAAATGCTGATTTATTTTCCAAAATGAAATGCTGTTGTGAATCTTGCTACTTGAAATCAAGCATCTTGAAGAATAAGTGGCCCTTTTTGTTTATCCTTTTCCTGACTTCCTTATTTTATTTGGACTTGACAGAAAACCCCCAGACTCTTGTATTTCCCTACTTGTTTACTCATTAAGCAAGTCTGCTTCAGATTTGGTAAGATAACTTTCTTAAGAGTTATTTTTCATGTCAGCTTCATGTGCCAGGGTTGGTTGGTTGATCTTGTCCTTCTCTGCAGCAAGAGGTCACTGAAGGCTGAATGTTCGAAAGAAATAGGAAACAGCAGTTTTGGGAAAGTATTCCCCAAATAAAGCAAGACATGCAACAATTTACTTCAACAGGTCAAAACTCTGGGATTGAAAATAGCAATTATTTCTGTCTCAAAACCAAAATCAATCTCTTCATGACCAGGCTGCCAGGTTAAGCAGCAAATTTTCTCTCCTGCTCCCAAATGTGACAGCTACACTGTGTGATGTGGCACTGCAGTGTCAGCCTGTTGACAGCAGTGCTCCTGCATGGACTGCAGCTGACAGAAGAAAGAAGTATTGATTCAGCTCTGGGTGCATCGTGAATCCACAGATGGGAGGCAAACACTTCAAGTGAGTCCTCCAATAAAGACATGTCAGAAGACAATTCCCCACTTAAGCATAGAAAGCAGAGTGAAGTGAAGGAGAGGGGCAGGGAGGGGTTTGTGCATCTGAATAGTCTAAGACACCAAGATTCTTCAGTCACGAAAGCTGCAGGATTACATGCAGAGCTCAGCTGCATTTCTTCAACACTGAGCTTAATTTTCCTCATCTCTAAAAAAAGCTGTAGTTGTTAGTTACTGCTCCCAAGACACAGCTTAGCTTGCAAACACTATAGTACTCCCACACTGCATTTCATTTAACGAAACACATCATTTGGAAATGACACCAGCTGAAGGCAAAGTGTGGATCCATGTCACTTGATCAAAGGGCAGTAAGACATCTGTCTATATCCAGCATGATCCATTGGGTCAGCAGCAGGAAGACCTTCACTGGCTAGGAACAAAAAGCTCTTCAGCTACTCAGGGCTACAACCTACTCTAAACTGGAAAACATGACTAACAACTCCTCCAAGGACAATCCAGCTATAGACTATTCAGCCAAGGCTGATTTCAGATGCACACACACAAACCTAGCAGATCTATAGGGTTCTATTTCACTGCAGGGACAAGCACTAAGCTGAAAATGTTGTTAATTGTAGGGCATTATGTACTCTTTTCCAAAGCTATTGAACTGCTTTTCTGAAAAAAGTGTGGAATCTGAGATTTGGAGTCTTCAGGATTGGAACTGGAAATTTGTTGTCCAGTTCTGGCCTTTGTTTATCAGGGTGAAAAGTATCTCCTCATATCAGTGGGAAAACCCTGACATCTTCAAAAGAGGCTGCAACAACAAACACTGGTAAGCTCTGCAGAGAGCTCTGCCACATCCATGCTCTGAGGCAGCCCATTTTCAAGTAGGATGAACAAAGACACAAAGAGGCAAATTCAGGATGCTGATGTTAGAAAAGGCTAAAGTACTCATGCCAGTTTTTTATACCTTCCATTTTGCATGATCCTCCCTGGCACCTGTTCTAGGAATTGCACGTTTGATTGTGCAAATTGGCTGTTTTACACATGTGCACAGCAACAGAAAAACAAGTAGAAAACTCTCTGTGTTTAGTATCTAGGATGAAGTACTTAAAGAATACGTTCCTTTCCAAATGAAATAAATGTTGAGCAGCACACTTATATTGGTTGCTTAGCAACAGGTTATCCTTTGGCTGTGCTGGGGACTGCACGGGTCCTTTGAGACTACCATTACAGACCTGCTTGGAAATGTCAGATTTGGAAAGGATGCAAAAGTCAGTAATTCTATTTTTTTTCCTGTGGTATCAAATAATTAAACCTCTCCTATTAAATTAGCCTGATCACAGAACTTGAACCTCTTCTGGGACTCCAAAGAGCACAGACTTCAGTGGGAGTGGTGTGGTCTGAGTCCTGCAGGGAATAACAACAATGGTTATGGTTTCCCTCCTAATGAGGAATAACATGATGCAGTGCCCATGCAGCACTTTCCATGTGTAGCTCTCAAGTGCTTTGACAGGAAGACATCGTTTCACCTAGCAGAGCTACACCAGGTGGACATGTCCAGCCACAGCTACCCCAGTAAAGTCCTTAACCCTGATGTATCCCAGAGAGTGAGGGGTGTTATGATTCCCTGTTCTTTAATGCCATGAACCAAACACTCCTGCTTTTTCTGCCTGAGCTCCTGCTGGCTTGCACAGCCAGCTGGTCTGCAATGCCAGGGTTTCCTTTATACACATTTACAGAATGCAATTGAAAAGGCACACACACCTCCGATCCTGAGCCAGCTAAATCAGCTCAAGGTGGCAGCAGTGCAGGTGTACTCATCATTAAATGCTGAAGAGCAGTAGGTTTTTCACTTTGTTATTAAAAAGCCTTTGCAAAAACAAACAGCCGTAAGAGCCTCTGTTTAGACAGACATCAGAGCTGCTGCTGCTGCTCTGTACCTTCTGCCCATTTAGCCTTGCAGAGCAGTTGGGCTTTTTAGCTCAGGTGTGATGCTGTACTAATGCCTCTCTGATGCTCCCAAGATCTCAGCTATTAACTCTGCATAGTGAAGCTTCACGGTTGCACAAACTCAGGGTGATGCTCCCCAGGTGGGCTCTCTATTAGACCTGCTGCAGCCTTTTTGTGTCCCTAAAATTTATAGTGGAAAGGTGTCCAAGGATGCCTTTGGCAGCTCTGCACTGCTCTGTGACCACCATCCGAGCAAGAGTTCTGATGAATCACACAGTGAAGGCAAACAATGTCCTCTGCCAAATTCGTGACCATTACTGTGTGCTCTGCTGCTGAATTTGAGCCGTAAAAAAATCCTTATCTCTAGAACATATTACATTGTTGAAATTCAACTGCCATTCCAAAAGAATAAAAGAAAATTACGTGGCTATCTTTCAAATAACATCATTATTTTCTTAATACACTACAATTGCAATTCTTCAATTTACACTTACCATGCATTTATCTTGTATAGAAATCTTCTACCAAAAATGTTAATTAAATAGATATTTTCTAAGATGTCAGCATCAGAAAAACAGAACTTTTTTTCCCCTCATGTGGAGACTCAAGCAAATAAGAAATACTCTTTTTAAGCACGTACCAGGCCAAGTGTCACTCCTGAGCAGTGGGAGCAACCAGACAGACACCAGCAGCATAAACATGGGCCAGAAAGAACAGGTGGAATGTAGCTTACAGATACCAAAAAGTCATTATTTTCAAGTTAATATCCCATGGTAGCATCTGAAATTGTTTCAATTATTTAGAAGGCTGGTGCCTAAAAAAATAAATAGTAACCCTGCCGTATGTTGTCTGAACAGCTTTTTTTCCTATGTGCTAGACAGTCAAATCCTCACTCTTCCCTCTTTGCAGAGGCCTCTCTGTGTCACTCTTTGGGCACATCTGAATTTTGGGGATAAGGACAGTCTTCTCAGAGCTTTCACTGCTTCAGAAAGCAGGCGAGTACCAGAGCAAAGACCTCTCCAGCTCTGCAGATGTTTACGATGTAAATGTTTGGAGTTTCAGGCTGCAGCTGCATTTATTCATTCATCTGGAGGAGGGAGCTTGGCAGAGGAATATCTCCACAGAACATTTCTGGAGCTTGCTTTCACTTGCTGAGCCCAACTACAAACAGGCAGGTACCGCTTTTTCTTTTTTTATTCTGACATTTGGAATTTAATAACATCCTCTGAGGATGAGCCACCTTCTTCACAATTACTAAAATAGATCCACCACTTCCTGGCTGTGTTTAAATGTGCTTTACTAATTTGCTTGATGTTTTTTTTTCTTTATTTGCCGAATAAAGTTAAGAAATTGGCACTTTCTTGGTCACAACTACAGCCAGGATTGTATTGCAATGCATCAGAACATCTGTGTTCATTTATGAGTGTGAAGATCATAAAAAAAGGCACTCCTAATAAGACCTATTTTCTTCTTCAGGACATTGCCACTCATCTTTCATGTAAACTTTTAAACAATTTTTAAAAAAAGCGGGTGTTTTAGACGAACTCTATGTTGATTAATAATTTCAGACCCAGCAGAAAGGTCCCTAAGTCACCAAGAAACCATGTTGTTATAGAAGAGATCAATCAAGTGGAGATTCAAAAAGTAATTTGGAGCCCCCGGAAAGACAGACCCATTTCAGAGAGGAATCACAGGTAAACCTTGCCTGGAGTTCAGTAATTAAACACTGGAGTGCTGGTTTTGGACTAGGTCTGATGGCCCGTGCCAGCTTGGTGCCCCAGAAGAAAGATCTGCATTATAAGTCACAGATTTGTTAATAATGTTTGTGCAGCTCCCTGTGAATAGTGCAGGCTGCAGTTTGTAGAGCAGCAAGCAGTGATTGCAGAGTTCCCAGGGAGCACTGATCTCCTATTGATGGCTGTGGATTTTGCCTGTGGGAAGTGATGCAGGCTGACGTCCCTGGTTGTGGCCGACCCTGCAATGTCAGAGCAGAGCTGGGCTGAGCTGCTGCTGAGCACTGTGGTGACTTGTAATCAATGTTTTACACATTCATATAATGCACTGGCTGGTAAATGGGTGTTTTAAAATCCCTTTGCCTCTAGTAACTCAGCCTTTTTATGAAGAGAAGGAAAACACATGCCTCCAAATATCCATTTTTCTAACATGCTTGCTCATCTCTGCTGCATGTTCTTGAACAATTGGGTGTACTAAATCCCTTGGGGGCTTGGGGCACAACCATTAGGATCACAATGTGGAACACACGTTTCAAATTACACGTTTCAAATTCCAGGATTTGGATGTTGATTTTCAGTAAGTGTTCACCATTGACTAAATAATAAAGGAAATTCTTGTCACTAACCTTTTCATATGAAAATCTGTTAATTAGCAATAAGATTTCACATCATTTGTGAAGCTCTCAAGTTTTGGATCCTAGTAATGAAATATGTGTGTTCATTAAAATTAACCAATTATACAATTGACAATAATTAATGTCTACTAATTTCTAATATTACTAACCAGCTAAAAGCTACATTTAATCTCTCCATCTCAAGTGACAAGAGGAAACCAGTTCCTATAATTCAGTGGATCTATATCCTAGTTCATATTTGCAGTTTGTAGGTACTTGAACAATTTGGTTGAAGGCAGCTCTCATGAAATATTTTTTATAGCAGGGTTACAAAAGGGTTGAATCCCATCAACCATCATAGGCAAATACAAACCATAAACATTTCTATGCCAAGGAATCCTACATTGCATTATCTACAGCCATGCAATGCACAGGACAATTAAAATCATAGTTTGTTGAAGCTCAGGGCATAGCATAAGTAAAATAAAGTTTTAAACAGAAAACACAAACAGTTTAGCAGTCTGAATTCATGGCAATGTTTTGGTAAGTTTCTCCAGGTGGCATTGATGTGTTCTCTTCACAAAAGCCAATTTTGAAACAACCTTAAGCACAAGTTCTACTTTTCTATTATGTGTTCCAACAGCATAAGGATTTAAAAGATATTTTTAATACTAAGCTAATATTTACTTGAATTCTTGTCCTTGGGTACTTTTCCATTATTGGCCCAGGCTAACTGAACTGGTTCATCCAGCTCGCATTCTACACCCCTCTTACAGTAAAATGTTGTAATATTGGATCAGCCCTTTCCAGCCTGGAGCCTCTTACATTCTACATAAAGAATAAAGAAAAAGCACAGCTCAGAATACGGAACACAGGGAAGTGTACCCTGGATAACATATATCTGGTCAGTCCTTCTCAAGGTATTGGACTTCTGCTCCCCCTCAGATGGTGCTTCACTGGTCAGGACCTTAGGTTCTAGAAGCCTCACTCTTGGGCACCACATAATTTTGTTAGCGTATTGCTAATAGTTCACCTCATCTGGGTGGAGGAAACAACAGCATCTCTATATTTAAACTCAAAGTGAAAAATTATTCTGATTACCTATCCCAAATTAGCTACTAAATAAAAAAAAACCATCATGTGGGGTTCTTTATTTAAAAGCAATATTCAGCACTGCAGCCTTGCTTAGGACACTTCCTATCACTTCAGTTGAAGCCATGCAGCCAGAAAGGAAGCAATTTGCAGCATTGAAGTCAGTCTTTAAATGGTAAATGCAGAAATGGTTGGACAAGTTTTATTCTAAAAAGCACATTGCACACATGATCAGATATTGTTGCCATGGCTGACTTCCTTTATTGCTTTGAGTAAATCCATATTTGATGCATTAAGAATGGACTGGGTTGCTGCTAGGTAGCAGTAGGCCAAGTGATTTTTAAGCCACAGTTCTAAGCACAGACTAAGAGCACACAATAGATCATTTATTATTTTTTAAATCTATATCATGTGCAATTATAGCCAAGCCATAAATTAACTTGCACTTAATGCATAATGCCCTCTAGTGGGAAAATCAACAAGTCTACATGCAGCAAGTCTGGATATCCCACACAATATCAATCTAATTAGCATTGCAACCACTGCACAGTTGTAATGGGGAAATAAGTTTAAAGCAAAAGAACTATAACTTAATTTTCCAAACCTCCACAAAACCAGATCTTCACAGATGATTTTTAGGGTCCCTTTCAACTCAAATTGTCCTATAATTCCATGAAAATTTAAATATCTTCCAAACACATTTTATCCTCAAAGTTAAGATAAGCAAAACGATCGCAATGAACTTCTATTTAAAATGATTATGGGATGTGAAACAGACCTCAGTAGCTTCTTGATTTTATTTCCTGATTAAATTTTATTTAGAGATTGAATTTTTGGTCAACACAATTACACAAACTTCAGGCTGATAAAGAAGACAATACAAAGTTTACTGATCCATCAGCCAGAACAACCTGTAATTCCAGAGAGTTTCAAAATAAGTATGAGATCACTTTTCTGCACCCATAAATAAAAAAGGAAAAAAAGGGACCAAAATTCAAAGTTATGTAAGGTAAAGGAAATAGGCCTATCATAAAAAGATAGAGTATAATAAGGGGCCTAGATAGACTACATTACTATCAAATAAGTAATGTACTCTATTGACAGCCCTTTGAAAATCAACAGTAAAGCAGCAATCCAAGAGAAGTAAGTCATCAGGAAAACATAGCACTTGTCCTTTAGTGGTAAATTAACCTGTTCCTAGGCCTGAATTGGCACTTTCTCTAAACCTCTGCACATTTTTTGTGAACCTACTTTGATATTACTTTATTTATCTTTTACAAGGTAAAACCTTACAGCAACACAAGCCCTGATGTTTATACTGGTTAAATCAAAGAACTTTGATTTAAGGACCCTGTGGAGATCATTTGGTCCAACTCTCTTTTCTGGGAAGTACCATAAGCACCACTATACCAGGTCAGCTGTGGTTACCTGTGGCTTTTTTGGTAGCTGAACTAAGAAATCCTCCAAGGGGCAAGATTCCATCACCTGTCTCAGTGACCTCTTCTGGTGATGCACCAATATCATACTGAAGAACATTTTCCTAATGTCCCATCTGAATCTCTCATGACACAGTTTGTGACTGGCTCAGGCCATTCATTCTTATTCTTTCTCTCCAGTTTTGAAAACAAGCAATTCTATTGTAGCAGAAAAAGAAATTTTTGCACAGGAGAATAATAGAAAAAAAATTATCTTATATGTATGAACTCACTGTGTGCCCCCAATTCCTCAGCCTGCAAGTAAGGCTCAAATGAATAAGTCAAGAAAATGCTAGCCAGAGCAAAGTCAGAGAAGTTAAGAAACACAAAGCAAAGAGAAAGATCTATCTTAAGACTAAATAACAACTACACCAAAACACTTGGAATCTCTTACAAGTATTGTCTGGTGCAAGAAGTGTGCTCAGCTGCTCCAAGAGGAAAAACTGGGCTCATTTTTACATGAAACGTAAATGAGTAAGAGTAAGAGTAAGAGTATTTTGTAAGAGTATTTTGAGGCTGTGATTGCCAAAGTTGAAGCCTTTATCTGCTTCATGTCTGTGTTACAATATTGGTCCTCTTGTTAAAGTCCAACTAATTAAAAAACACATCACCTTACCTCCAGTAGATGATTTTGAAACGTTATAGGAAGAAGCTTTTTTCTCGTGACACATTAAACCAATCCTGTCCGACCCAAACATGGCTTGCAGTTGATTCAGTCTGAAAAGTGACTTTGTGATGCATCTCCTGCTAACAAATTACACATTGATATCCTAAAGGTGACAAAACCCAGACATGAGAAATGAAGACAATTTTGTACAAGGATAAGCACAGCCCTTGGATAGGTTTTTAACCAAAGAAAAAAGTGAAGAAAGCAGGTACTTTTGGACACAAAACCCCTGAAGTCAGGAAGACTGTATGCCTAGCTACACTTTCTGAGTATATTAACAGGAAATCAATTAAACCAGTTGGTTTAGTAAAACATATTACTTGAATTTACAAATATTGCCTCTGTTTGCCTAAATATATAACTATAATCAATTTGTATAGTCCTGTATCAGCTGTGCTAGTCAGTGGATAGAGCAAAAAATAATCACACTGTATAAATTTTGTCAGTAAAATAAACAGCCTCTTAAAATACACATTTTCTAACAGAAGAATGTGACAATTAAGTGAAACTTCTGTGGCTTTTAAGGCATGCCTGCACCCCAATACCAAAAATATCAGTAGTCTTGATGATGGAGAGGGAGCTGTCTGCAGTAGTCTGTGACTGCATATCCCTTGATAACTTTTAGGCATCATCAAATCTTTAGACAGAATCTGAAAGAGGCAGAAATTGATTTTATCATAGTCTGATTAAATTATATGACTGACATTGTCATCTTCCTTTTTGGTTACAGGACAATTTTATTGTAGCAGAGGTTCAAAATTTTGCTGACATTATTGTGCTTCAAACTTCAATTGCCTTTAAATTTTAATTTTACTGGTTGCTTAAAAAGACATTTGTAGGTGAAGTGGGTTTAACACTCTTCATTTACAGAGAGAAGTTCTTCAATTTCCTGCAGATGCTCTCCCTTGTAAAACTGGCAAACGCTAAGAGCCATGCACAACTCTGTCACTGCTAATGTGATACAAATGTTTTAGTGGGGTTATTAAGCAACTGCCTATCCATCTTCCATACATCCAGATCTGACAGTGTTCACTATGGATAGACAAATGTCAATATTCACAGCGTATTTCCCCATGCAAGATCAAACAGAGATCATTGCTTTTCCTTCTGCTGCACACAGAGAAGGGCCTGGCTGTTGGGTTTAAACTTTTGGGTTTGAATTCCACCAAAAAAAGGCTCCCATTTATTCTTACAAGAAGAATGACATGAATTATTCACTCTTCAAGAGGATAAGAAACAATCAATACATCATGAGAATAAAGAATGCAGAAATCTGTTAAAACTTCTTTATGAGTTGTTGACAATATTTCTGCCTCTTCCAAAAAATTATTATCTAAACAATTTAATTATTTTACCTACAGCATCTCCCTTCATTAAAATGAAGTATTGAACCCCAAATTGTATGTCAGTATTCAGGAAACTAATTCTGTTTCCTCCAGAAAAAAAAAAATAAATGCAGTAACAAAATCAAACGGGCAAAAAACATTAAGTGGGTAACAGATTCCTCTAGGTACTAGAAATCTGATGTCCATAAAGACCTAGCAGAGTTTGATTTAAAGTGTCACACAAGTGCTTGAGAAGTGTCAAAAAGCCCCCAAAACTGGCACACAGAGAAATGTGTATAGTTTCTTGGCTATGAAGAACATGTTTTACAAAATACTCATTCTTGTCAGTGGCTGTCAGGCTTTTTCCAAACACTTTCTAGAGTTATCCTTGCAAATGCTCAGGTGGGAATGTGCAGAATCCTAGCAACAATTTGGCATGAGGAAAGGATAAAACACTCTTCAATAAAATGCAGAAATATTATCATATAATAGAGTTTATCAAACAACTTACAGCAAAAGTGAGCTGTGGAGTACTTACTCGAGCAGAGAAAAAGCAACTAAGTATCATTGCTATAGAGGAGTAGAGAGGTAATTCCCTCAAACACTCACACAGAGTCTTTTGATAAAGATAAAAATACAGCAAGAAAAAATAATTGTGTTGCTGATGACACAAGGAATAACATAGTAACCCAAATCACACATTAGAGCTTAAAATAGGGGAAAATATGTGAGTTGGGCTCTATTCCCCAGAATATCTAGTACATCTTTTCTGATACAGGCAAATCCCATAATGAAATGCAACTACTCCCTTTTCCCGTTAGGTCCTTACCTTCAAGGTGGGGATTACAACCCTTAATTTTTTTTTAAATGCATAGGATGACATTTATAAACTGTAAATACTTCATACATACACAGGGGGGAATCTGTGTATGCAGTAAATGGGTATCTACCTTTTCATGCAGCCTTTTTAACAAAACCTGGCTCTGGCATGGTTGGGACATGGGATCGGTAGACAGGTGTGTCAGGAGGAATGGACATAGCAAGAGGAAAAGTGACCCATTCTGTATATGATAAAAAGAATGTTTTGTGATTTCTGTACTTCACTTAGCTCATGTTTAATCATATGAACTTAATGGAAAATTGTGTATAGATTTTAAAAATATATGTGAGAAAACTTGGAGTTATGCAAATGCATTGGAAGTGTTTGGTTGTTAAGATGCTTTAGGATGGGAATTATCATCAAGTAAGTATAAGCAGTTGGTAAAGTTTATTACAAAATTATATCATTTTGCTTCCTAGGAATTTCCTAGCTTCCTTTCCTTCTTTTCTTTGATGCAAAAATGAAATGTCAGCTGCTTAAAGTCACATCATGCATTAAGCTATGGTTAGAGTCTCATTGGAAGAAGAAAGATCTCTCCACATAGTGTGGAAAGCAGAAAAAAAGTAAAAAAGAGGAAGATTATGACTTGGGTAACAGGTTGCTACCTCTTTAAAATGAATTTTCCCTTCCGTTTCTCTTCAGTACTTGTGAATATTAAGAATGAAATAAAACCACTGTCAAATAAGCCAGTTTTATTTAGTTACATAAAACCTGGAAACAGGATGTCTACAGTGATATAAAGGAATAACATTGTTTGGAATAGACACATTTAGTCTTGCTTAACTGCAAAATATTTCTCTGAACAAAATAGATTAATTTTTGTAGTTTCCCATATTTACACAACAAGTTTTATCTTGAATTAAGAACAGCTTTTAAAATAGTTGGAAAATGCTCACTGTAAAGAATCTTTTCCAAGATTTTCTGCTCATTTTCAGATGACATATTTTGCAACCTCTGTTTTTATTCCTCCTTTGTTGCCACGATGGAATCTATCAATGCTTGTGGCTCGTGCTGGCCGTGGCATTTTTTGCAAATATGATCCTGCAACAACACTGTATAGGGAAAGGGTAGGTGCTTATGTGAGGTGTCATCAATTACTTACCAAGGTCACTGCATGCTGTATTCTCTGGGACTCATATTATGGGCACTCTTTCATAGCCTGAAGGAGAAGATACTGAATTATGATACTCTTTTTCCAAAATAACATTCTGATTATTTTTGACCCAAGTTAATATTCCGTTCAAAACTGCTGAGAAGAGAGACAATTTCAATTCAAACTCTATGTAACCCAGTGCAAGAGAAAAGGACTACATACATTGGATAATAATTTAAGCATGCTCTGCAGTTTAAAAATTAATGCAGTGTTGTGTACTAACATCAACATTATTTTTTATTTTAAATTAAAAAAACAGGCTAGGCTTAGAGGTATCTAAGGCTTAGAGGTTGACTAGGCTCAGAGTTGTCTAGACCAGGTTAAAAGAACCTGGTGTTCTCATCCTGTTGAGCACTGACAGTGCTGTGGGGCTACAGGTGAGCTACAGAACAAGAGCAAGATCTGTGTCTGCCTCTGCCTTCATGCCACCAAATAAACTAGCAAACAAATAGTTAAAAAAAATCCTACAGCATACAGCCTAACTAGCTTGTAGAAGAAAATTGTTTGTAGGAGAAAACTATGGCAGCCAACCTCGCACAAGACTATTGAGAGACTATTAAAAGAAATGATTGGGTTCATGAAAAAAAGTGAAATACAGAATCTAGAGATTTCCATCACTAAAGAGACATATTAAATCTAGTCATTAGAGGAGGACAAGTCTAAATGGCCAAGAATGACCTTACCACCTCATCCACAGACTTGACAAGGGATCTGTAGTGCAGAGTATTTAAGCACCATAAACACCTATCGAAGGTGCTGCCTTTTGGAAGTCAGGATAACTCAGTTTCAGAGTTTGCTCCTAGAGGAGTGGCACTGTAGAGGAGATACAGAGATGACCTTTATGGGACCAATGGCTGCCTGTGCCTTTAGAACTGGATTGGTTCTTGCTTTTGTTTGAGATGTGTCCCCTGCAGAACTGCTCCTGCTGTAGGGCCATGAAAGACATATTGATCCAGTGAGAAGTGAGCATTTTCTTTTGACTCCCAGCCATGAAATGTATGATAGACCAAACTAAAAAATCGTCCTGGCTGACACTTGCACTTCTTGATACTGCAATACAATGCCACTGACAAACACAGTATTTTGTTGCCAAAAGAAGGGCAGTTTTGTGTTTAGTATGTGTGTGGCATGCAATCCAGCAAATGAAATGGTGAATGGCATTATCTTGCCCTTCTGACTTTAAGCATAATAAAAAATAATCTCCAGGTCAGCTGACCAGCTCTTTCCAAATATGTAGGAATGCTCTTATTTTAAGTGCTGCACTTAGGATGTTGGTCAATATGGAACATGCACAAGTTAACATCAGTGAAACCAAGCAAAATTCCTTCTCAGGAGCCTTTGGGTGCACCACTGTGTTCTGCTAATTCAAGTGAAAACATTCCAGTCAGTAGCACTAAAAAGAAAAGGAAAACCAGAAATTCCAATCTGATTTATACTATTCATAGGAAGGAAGGAAGGAAGGAAGGAAGGAAGGAAGGAAGGAAGGAAGGAAGGAAGGACAAAGAACAGCAATAAAAGCAGACCATAGGCAATACAAATAAAGAAGTTCTTTTTGTTGTTGCTGTTTGCTGTGGTGCATGAGACTTCCATCTTATCTGAAATTTCCTTTCTCTGGAAGTAAAAATATTATGGAAATTACAGGCAGCTCCAGCTGGGAACAAAGTTCTACAAGTGTGTATTAATCTTGTAGCAGCTACAGAAGATAGGATGGTGTCAGTCTAGTTAGACTGAATCCAGAGATGCCTTTTTTTTTTTTAATTGATTTTGGCTTTCCATTATTCATATCCAACAAAGGGAGGTTTGAGGGGCCAAGAAATAAAATAATGTAGTAACATGGCTATTAGAGTGAGGCCTTTTTATCTTTGTCAGCTTTGTCTACAGGTTTCCTACATGAGCAATCCAACAGGGCTGGAAAACAGGATCCATGTCTTTAAAAATCTAGCCCTACATCTTTATCCAATGGAATACATTTTGTGTGAATAAGGTGTCATGAGAAATAAGAGGCAATGCTGGAAAGCAGCTTCCAGCAGCTATGATATGACAGTCTTTCTGCTCCTTAGTAGCTAGTTTGTATAGACAATGGTGTGATCTGAAGGGCCCTTCATTGTGGATCTGCTTAATGTTTTGAATTTGTATTTGCTAAATGCACTGTATGACCCTTCTCATGCCAGGCTGTGTTTGAAAGCACTGAAGAGAGTCATTTAAAAAAAATTATAATGCTCTTTGCAGGCCTCATATTCTTTGCTATAGCCTGAACACTATAGCAATTATACAGTTAGAGACAGCTCCAGTCCCTGCCAGACACAGTTTTATGTAAGGGCAGCAATTGAGGACAACTAAAAAAAGGAGAAAGAAACACATTAAAGTTTAAAACTTGTGCTTTGGTGTTCTTAGTTCCTATTTTTCTCTAAATCATTTGGAAACCTACCCCTTTGACCTCCTTTTAAAGAAATGGAATTAGGAATCTCCAGGCACTTTCATCTTGGTTTGATTTCTGGAAGTTATGAGAGTACCAAAATAGCTTGGAGAGACTAAGAGAAAGGAGGTAGTGCTCGAGGAGAGTCACTAGTCAGTTTTTCATTTATGCAAGGAGTAAAAACGTTCTTACTGTAATGGCTCAGATATGGATTTATCTCCATAAAGACAGGGATCCTGCAATAACTGCATTAGGGAGCATTTTATCTGTTGCAGCAGTTTCAAGGGACTCTTCATGGCTTGTCCTGGCTGCATCCTGCATGCATGATGTCTCCTCAGCCTGACTCACCAAAGGTTTCTGTGTCCCTGCCAGGTCCTGAAAAGTGGTTGGTCCCCATTCCTTGTCTCTGACCAGGTCACAAAACTACTATATTAGTATAGATTCTCACTCTACAGATGCATTTTAAGTGATAGAGACACATGACAATCTACTTTTATGGTAAGCAACAAATGGTGAGCCTTTCCTACTTTTCATTCACCTCTCACCTGCACGTATCCATCTACTCTAGGTTGAACCTACATCTATTACCTACCTATTACCTTGAACCTACATCTTGCAGGTTCAAGGTAATAAAGGGCTGTTATAAACAGCCCTTTAATAAAATCAGTTTTTTAAATGGAGTTACTGGTTTTCAACCCCTCCCCACTCAGCCCAAACCTCAAACTAACACTTCATTCAACAGAACTCACTTGTGTTAACTTATGCACGTGAGAACAAACCTCTTTTGACATTAACATCAAATAGGGACGCTGTAATTTACTATCCATTTCATGAGGAAAAAGCAAGTAATTCTGGCATTGCTTATATTCATATCAATGTTGATCCAACTAGAAGAGCAAGAGCTCTGAGATCACAAAGCAGGTTAGGATAGCTAGGGGTGAAGGTGAAATTTAGGAGAGAGGCATGAGGACTTCAAAAATATTTCATATAATTGGTATGGTAGACTATACACAAAGAAATCATAAGATTGGGTAAAAACACCAATTCCTCACATTACTACAGCCACCTTCATTCCACAAGGTCGCCAAAATGCCAATCAGTTTCTAAATCAATATTTTATGTCACTTAACATTTACTTATATTTTCCTTCTACTTTTTCAAATAATTAATGATTTAAAATTAAGATGAAAAGATTTTGAAGATTAGCATACCGTTTTAAGAGGTATTTTTTTAAAATTAAGACATTTTGATAACAATGTTGCACTGACCATTTTTAGGTATTACTAAACTGCTACAAAACTTTCTGTAAGGCTGACATCAGCAAGATTCTGACAGTTTATAAAATCATGTCCCTATGTTGGCATAATTATTAATTTCCTGCTGGCCTTTGTATACTCCACAAATTCACTAATTTTTCAAAGGAGAAAGGCAATCAGGTCTTCATGCAACTTAAATGGGGATTGTATCCTATGTGTCACTGAGGGACCATGGCTGCAATATCTAATTGTCTTTTGATATTTTCCTAGACAAAATTTTCAAGTCCAAACATGATGCAACTTCAAAATACATCTGCATGCGAGTAAGCACGCAGCTGGGAGACTGAGCTCTCACAAAGAATGCTTTGTTTACTAGCACCTCTCCATCTAGTCATTAGAAACCAGCAAAGAAGCAAGCAGCCCTGGCGCACAGATTTATCTGTAAAATTTTACATATTTTGAAAATTTTTCTGTGCTCCTGAGATTTTAGTTTTGCCCCTGTGTTCTTCTGCAGCCCTAGGAGAGGCAGGTGAGCAATCTGAGGACAGCTCTGAACGCCAGCGAGTCTAGCCCCATGCTTCAGCATGAGATTGCTGTATGTTCGAGGGCAGTTTTAAGGCAACTCTGAGTGTGACAGAACGTCAGTGCTTCGGGGTCTGAGAGCTGCCTGTGCGAGGCGATTCTGCTCCGATCCCGAAAAATGGCAAAGGCAGATGGAGGATGAGCAAATCCCTAGCAAAGTGGAGCTGGGTCTTTACCTGTGTGAGGGGAGGCGAGGCGGACGGGGCCTCGCTGCGCGGGGCCGGCTCCCGCAGCCCTCGGGAGCGGCGGGAGCACTCCAGCTTTGGACAGTTCCTGGACAGCTCTTCCCCCTGAAGAGGCTCCGGGAGGAGGAGGAGGAGGAGGCGGAGGACGCAGAGCCCGCCATGGCGAGGGGAGGCTGAAGAGGCTCCCGCTTCCTGAGCCGCTCCCGCCGCCGGCGGAGCTCGGCGGGGCGGGGAGGGGANCTGCCACAGCCGCCGGCCGCTTCCCGCCGCCCCGCAAGAAATGGAACCGCCCGCTGCCCCCCTGGACACCACTCCGGACCCCGCCATCGTGCAGCCCCCCGGGGCCAACCCGCCGGGAGCCCCCCGGGAGCAGCAGCAGGAGCAACTGCGGATCGGGGAGAGCGGGCAGTTCAGCGAGGGGCTGGAGGACAGAGGTGAGCGCCCGTCCGTCCGTCACCCGCCTTCCTGCA
>VZTN01033981.1:301473-319694 GCA_013400515.1 Erpornis zantholeuca
GGGCGAGGGGCGCCGGTGGCGGCGGGGTTCCCGGGGCTCCCGGGAGGGCCAGGCAGGGCCGGAGGTTTCCTTAGGAGGCCGCTGAGGTGCCCAGGCCGGCGGGGTGGTCGCAGCCGCCCCCCGAACAGGGGCACACCCGGGCGTTTCTGGGGGGTCCGCCCCAGCCAGGCTGGGGGTTGAAGTCGGGGCACTTGTCTCACGCCTTGCCTCCCTTCCCCCACCGAACTGTGCACTTCCACACAACTCGGTTTTTTTGTTATTTACTTAAATACCTGACCAGGGATGGAAATACCTTCCTGCTTCTAAACCGCGTTACGCTTTAGTGCGAAGCACGTCCATTTCGGACATCTGTTCGGGGTGTGTGAGGCGCTCACTCACCTGCCGCCCGCAAAGGCAGCTGCCATTTTAACCCTCCCCACTGCCCTGTCCTCCACAACGCCTCCAGGCTCTTCTGCCACGCAATTTGTCTCCATCTTTTAATTTCTTGTATTGGCTTCCCTTAGCCTCTCTGTTGCCTTTTCTTCCTTTCTCATTTTGGTTTCAGCATCCAAGACCCCCCTTTTGTGCTCTCAGTCTTCATCCATAACCCCTTTGCATGTAACCCCCTCTATTTCCTTTTCTTTGCCCAGCTTCCCGAAGCCTGTGCTTGCTCACAAATCGCAGACACAATGTAGAGAAGTCGGGGGGAAGAGCATTCACCCTCTTCCTCACTGGTTCCAGTTGTGTTGGAGCAGGAGGCACCCCTTATTCAAGGGGTACCCTCGCTGTCACTGCCAGTGGCTGAGGACAGACATTGTGCCTGCCTGAGGGCAGTCCGAGGCTTCAGGTCTCTTTTAAATGAGTGAGGAATTTTGATTGTGTTTCAAACATCGAAGTTTGGTTACAGAAATTTTTAATTCGTGCCCAGTATGACAGAGCTAAAGGGGGAAGCTGTCCCTTTTGGCATTAAGGGTAATTCCATAAAGAAAGTGTCTGTTGTACATAACCTGTCTCTTTCTATGAGGGAGATGAAGCTAAAGCTGCTGATTTTATTTTCTTCTTTACTTCCATGCTCTTTCTATGGCCCTTGCAGTACCTTTCTTTTAGCCTTTCCTGTAGTTACTGATTCTACCTATACCAGGATAATTCCCAGTCTTTGTAGAGGGAAATCTGGTGTGCTTTTTGCAGGTTGTCCCTGTTGAAAATGTTAACAGTCTGTCCTTTTAAATTGTACTTTTTCCTACAATCCTTTCCAATGAATCATACCAGATCCAGTAATAGAGATGATGCTTCCATATTTGCTAAAAATAAATACTAACTCTAAATTTTGGAACAAGATATTTGCTCTTTAGGAGCCAGATCCAAAATCGGTGATAATTTTGTGGATGGGATCCCTAAATTAACATCCTTAGGTGAACAGGTTTTTTTATTAGCCTTATCTCTTCCACAATTTCTAACTTGACATTTTAAAATGATCCCTTAGCCAAATAGAAAAGTACTTCTGGTAAGTCAGCATATGGTAAAGAATATCCTAGAATCACTTCACAAATATGCCAAGCTTGTGTTCTGCAACTGTTAGGCAGGTTTTTTTCTCCTTCTGATTTTTTTATGGGAAGAAAAATCTGTTAATATGTGAAGATACTGAAAGATAAATTAAAAATCCAGTGGATTTAGCCAGTTCATTATATTTTCTAAACCTTAAGAATATCCATATGTTAAATAAATTATTGGCAATAAAATTACTCAGTATGTTAATTTCAGGGCGGAGAAATTTCATTTGTCGACGCTAGCTTTTTATCTTTGTAGCAGTGCAGGTCACACTGAAAGATTAACTTTCATCCTCCTGTGGATGCTTAAAACTTGCTTTCTTATGGTCAGTGAAAAATTATGGAGGTTTACCTTGCGAATTTTTTTCTTGTGTGTAAATTAATGAGCTGTTGTTGCTTCTAGGTAATTTTCATTCTATGGGCTTGGTAGTCATGTGAATGAGTTTGTATTTTTCTGTGCTGGCCTCAGGACACTCATAAGAATTATATGCTCTTTCTTGGGGGTGGAAATCTTAAATAGAGAAAATGAATTTGAATTATTTCAGGAAGGAAAGGATCATATCGCTGTCAGCCAGAATATGCCAGCCATTTTGAGAGACAGAGAAACACACACACACACACGGCAGAAGTGGATGAGTTTTATAAAGATCGCGGTCTCTGTCATACTGGACACGTGCTTGACATGTGAATAGTAATTGGGAGTGCTGCACTAGCTCTGGGGCTTATTATTCATTCCTCAGTTTAATTAGGATATTGTTTGATTTGTAAGTACCAGCTGTGTATGTTGGACTTCCCAGGTAATAGTGAGCTGTAGCCATGAATTAAAAGACGTCTTTAAAGAAAGAAACAGGTGAGGATATTTGTCATTCTGATCTGTGTTTATTTGAGGTTTGAAATACTGAGAACCAAAATTGGCTGAGAAAACCTTTGCTTTACATTCCAACAAGATATGGGCCATAATTTAAAATCCTTGGTTTGGGGAGGGGACAGGAGGGGTGAATACACAAAATGCGAGATGATGTGTTTTCTCTATGGTTATATTACTAGGAATCCCTCCTATGTTTCAATATGTGTTGTTAAATTACCTCATTCCAGACAGCAATTAAACTGTACATCGTTATATATAGTAGCAGAAGATAGGCCAAACATTTGGGGAAAAAAAAAATCTTCACACAAATGAAAGCAGGCATGTGAGAAAGAGTGTGCAGCACTATCAGTAAAAGACTCAAACCTTTTGGGGTTGTCATCTATCAGTTTTTGTATATTAGACAATCAAAGAATGCCCTTAATAAGAAATGTAATTTAATATAGGGCCTGGTCCATGCAAGTTTGTAGATTCTTTTCCATTTACAAAGGGGGGAGTGTGTAGCTCAAAGTATGATAAAAATATTTTAAATTTTCTGAAAATACAGTACAAGCATGAAATTCTCAGAGTGGCTGTCTGAACTTCCATAAAGAAACTCTCTTTGCTTTATTGTAACTGAGGTGTAAAAAGCATGAAGAATTTTTTCCAAGACAGCATGAATCCCACCAATTACGCTAGGATTAGAACCAGTAATTTTAACAGACTCCAAAAGGCAGAATAAAATCTGATGGCTCAAATTTGACCACCCCTGGATGCCTGCCCCTCTGCTGGCACATTGCTGCCCCCAAGGCAGAGATGTCTGATTCAGGTCTGAATTGATTCTTAAACCATTGCAGTTTTCAGCCAGTATGTTACAGTCAGTTGAAATTAATATCGGTTAAAGGTTAATAAACTTGGTTAAACATGGTGTGGATTCAGGAGAACCAGATCAGATATCCCTGCCTTGAAAGTGGCAATAGCCATCAGAGGGAAAACTGGGGAAGGTGAGGAAAACAACAGCTTCAACTCTTATGTTTTAATCTGGTGCTGAGTCTGACAGAGCCCCTGTTCTCCACCCTTTGTCTAAGACCTTAGACTAGCTACTGAAAGCTGTGCAGTTAAACCAGTGTCTCAATTCACTGCAACCAGGGCAGGCAAATCTCTCTGAAAAGTGCTCATCATCTGAGAGGAGCCACCCACATATTTTGGAGTAACTCATTAAGAAATTTAAAATTTTCTCTCCAGTTAAGCAGAATGGAGCTGAAACTTGATGGTGAGAAAGAATGTATGTTTCAAATGAGATTCATGTATTAAACATAAAATAATCAGAATGGGATATACAGAATGGAAATCTGTAAAATTCTGAAGGCATTTTAGAAGTGGCTTAAGACTCAGAGAGAATAAAACCCAAAGAATGTTGTTAATTTACGTTTAACCTGCATTCTCTGTGATTTAAGATCAGTGGACAAAAGACTTCCACAGATTGAAAGCATCAAAAAAGAGAAAAAGCAATAGCATACCCTTGTGTTCAACAGACTTCTGCACTGATTGCATCAAGGACAGGATTCATTCTCCAGTTAGTTCTAGATGGGAATGTGTTCTTACCCCAAATGAAGGACGAGATGTTTCAAGAGGATTTTTCAACTGTGGTAGCTTTGGTTCTGAGGTGTGCCCACTTGTCCTTTGGTGATCAACATGTGCAGTGTATCCCTGTGCATTGGGAGGTTATTCCCCAGGGAATGGTGAGCATGAGTTTTAATCCTGTGTTAATTATCCCCAGGATCCTCAAGTACTGAAACAAGTTTTGATCTGAGGGAGTAGAGGAGTGAAGCATTTCTTGTGTAGAGGTACAAGTGGAAATCATAATGATTTATGGATTTCCATAACTGGAATGCAAGGCTCTTTTTAAGGGATTCATGTGTGGGTCTTTCTGTGTGGAATCAAAACAGCTTGTGTGTGCTCTTCTTGCTTACTCACACATTTCTGGTAGCCTCATTTACTTAAACCTTAATAATGTGAGCAAGGTTTGATTCTGTATTGCTTCTGTGTATAACAGAATGTAAATGTGTGTTCTAGGGCTGAATTAACACAGCTGTGTTTTTAAAAGGAGCAATGCATTGTTCATACATTCTTTGCTTATTGCTTATCAGGTTTACTAGAAAGCAGTACGAGGCTAAAACCTCATGAAGCTCAAAGCTACAGAAAGAAGGCATTGTGGGTTTCCTGGGTCTCCATTATTGTCACACTGGCTCTTGCAGTGGCTGCTTTCAGTGAGTATTGGGAACATTTTAAATCTTCACACCTCTTCTTTTTTGTTTTCCTTTTGGTCTCTCAGAATTTCTTTCTTCGTGGAAGCTTTCTCATGTTTATTTCTTTGCAACTGCTAAAGAGGTTTCTCTCTAGACTGCCTGTGTCTTCATGGTGCTTATAAATTAGTAAAAATGTTGGGTTTTTTTCTGCAGAGTAGAGGGTTGTTGAAGGTTGGAGAAAGAAACAGGAGATGTTGATTCTTCCCAGCATTTATACATGAGGAACTGTTCATTTTGGAGAATAGTGTAAAAATCATTTTGCAGTGGGTTGCCTTTTACCAGGGAGGTCAAATATGACAAGTCTTAATCTTGGGATTTGTAGTGGGAATGCTATAATATAGAATAGTGAATTGTAAGGGAAAAATACATAATTTATCTGTGTTACACTGACTGATAACCTAAGACAATGCTAATCTGGAAGAGAAATTCAGATTTCTTTTTAGACCAGTGCTTTTCTATAAGTTTCATGACATTTTTCTAGTTTACCTTTAAACAAAGACTTTGAGTGGGGAAAAAAAAAATCCAAACTAGACCCAGAACACTTTTATAGGGAAAAAAAAAGAAAAATATTTATTTTATTTCTAAACAGGAAAAAATGCAACATTGTGTAAATACAAATTTCAGTTCAACACAAATTTGCAAAATACAAGCTTTCCATCTTGGGCAATTAAGTAACACATTAAAGAAAAAAAAGAAACATGGAATCTGGAACAAAATCTTTGCAGTGGCACATTCTCTGTTTTCGAGAAGGAAAAACCAGAAACGATTGAATTTATGCTTTTATACGAACAAAAGGAAGGCTCTGTCTAGGAGACATCAAAGAAGTCTCAAAACATCATTCTTAAGCTTGATAAAGACAGACTTGTATTATTTTTCCCTCTTTATTTTTTTTTGGAATCACAGCAGCATGTCTTTTGTTATTCTAATCTGAATTGTGTGACCTGCTGCTGGAAGTTGGTGTCAGATCCCAGGAGAGGTGATTAAAATCTGACCAAATGGTCTCTGAAAACTCAACATATATTACTCAGAGCAATTTATATGGAAACACAGGTACAATAACTTGGTTCAGAAATAAGAAGAAAGAGAAGGAACACTTAAAAGCAGAATCTGACACTGTAGAGAATTTGAATGTTAACAAGAGTGTGGAACAAGTTTCCATTTTGTCCTGCTTCATGGAAATACAGTAGTGGTCTGCCTTTGCTACTGAAGCAACATGAAGGGAAATACTGTGTTACAGAATAACCTTGCTACCTATTAACACTATAGTTTTAGGGAGTATCGTGACATGGCTTAATTTTATTTTATGCTTTCATTTGTCAGGGTTGCAAGAATTAAGTGTAATATAGATAACTAAAACTGTGTCTTTTAAAAGGATCATAAAAACCATTTTTTAAGATAATTTAGGCTGAATTTTTTTTCTTTCCTTATTTTTGGCACTCTGGTAGTGTTTAGAGAAACAAACAAAAAAAAAACAACAGCAAAAAATGTAGTCCCTATCTGGATATACTGTGGCTGCATATTCAGCTGGAGGGGACAGGCACTGAACTACTGAAATCAGTAGCAGACTAATTACATGTTTTAGGAATGTATCTTTCCTCATGGTTTGCTGAGGCTAAATTTATGGAGAATAAAAGGAATCAGCACACAGATGCATATTAAATCTGTATGGAATCTCTTAATAGGTAATTGGCAGTCAACTTGCCACAAAAGCATTGCCAGGGCTTTTCATGTTTACTATTAAAAACGTTCAATCTTTGAGGAAAATACAGTGATTTCTGGGATTGCTCTGCTGTCCCCATGCGATTTTTATTGTCTCCCACTGGCTCCTCTCTTCCTCAGTGCTGTCCTTTTAGCAGGTTCCTCTAGCCAATCCATGAGTTGGGAGAGATGCCAGGTGAGCAGAGTTTGTTTGATAGAAATGTCTAGTTGTCACTTTGGGGTATCTGACACTGACAATTCTTTGCAATGGACTGCCATTTAAAGCATGCTCTTTCCATTTTACCTCCTGTCTGCAATGGTGAAATGTTAGAAATACAGCCCTGATGTTCCATTTCAGTGAAAAACGGGGACCTGTTGTGGTAATTGTTGGGCCACACTGACTATTCCCACTTCTCTTCCTGACTCCCCTATAAATTCCTCATTTAAATTTCTGTTTTATCCCCTTATAGGCTTCAAAATACTTTCTTGCAAGAGTATCCCACATGATATAGTCAAGATACTAGGCCAGGGAACTGATGTTATTTGATGACTGTAGTTGAAGAAATGGAGGAGATGAAAGGTAGGAAAAATGCCAAGGGGAGGGATGCCCATGTGGAGAGGAGGGAAGAGGTTCAGGAGCCTCCTTTTCCAACCAAGTGTTTGTAACTAGGCTTCTTTTCTTTTTTTATGGTCATCTCCCCATCCTTCCTCTCAAGTCTAGTATAGTTGTCTCCAACACTATATTCTGCCAGCATTAGAGTAAGTTGGAATGGTTTACCTTGACTGATATGAGGTGTTTTCTTTTGGTGGCATTAGATGCTGCCCTAGTTGAACTCTGATCTTTTGCTTGGCAATTTTGAAGGAGATTAAAAAATCTCATGTTGATCTGAATATATAAAGTAATTTCCTTATTAGCTTATGGCAAATGAGGCTTGAGATCATAGAATCATAGAATTTTAAGGTTGGAAAAGGCCTCTAAGATCATTGAGTCTGACTGTTAACCCAGCACTGCCATGTTCACCACTAAACCATGCCCCTAGTGCAACATTCACATGTGTTTTGAACACTTCCAGAGATGATGATTCCACCACTTCCCTGTGCAGCCTGTTCCAGTGCCTGACCAGCCTTTCAGAGAATAAATTTTTTCTAATATCTTATCTGAGCATCCCCTGGCTCAACTTGAGGCCATCCTCTCATCCTGTCACTTGTTGCCTGGGAGAAGAGAGTGACTCCCACCTCGCTACCATCTCCTTTCAGGGGGTTGTAGAGAGTGATAATGTCCCCAGTGCTCTGAGCTCTGTATGTTAGACTTTCTATTAGAAAGAACCTGTGTATAGTGTATTATAAAAGTGCAGAAATTGAAACTGTGATATGCCTGTATCTGTGTCATATATTTGCTGCAAAACAGGAGTATGATATGTATTGTCTCTGAGATGGGCTCTTGTGTTGCCTGAGATACTGCCACAGAGGAGATGAAATGCTGATGTGTACATCAGACTGCGTTTGGTCTCTGGGTTTGCAAGGCTGAATTAGGCTAGGCTGGGTTTGGAACAGAATGACTGCCTAAAGGGAAATGAAGTTGTCACCTTCCATTCACTAATATTGACAAGTAGGACTTAGACCATGAAATCAGCTTTTCCACTTAGCTGAAAGAACAGATCTCTTACTATCAAGTACTTAATAAACTTAATTTTACTACAGAAATGCTGTGCTTGTAAAAGACCATTTGGAAGTTCCAGCTGCTGTCTCTATTGCAGCTCCTGCACTCTGTGGTAACTACTGTGGTCTCACGGCTCTGAGAGCTGTTGCAGATGTTGCTCTCCAGCACGAAATTGCACAAGGCTTCAGTAAAATCTCTATAGACTTAAATGGGTGAGATCCTTGAGGTCAGTGGAGCCCCATCTATTAACTTTAGTTTTTGAAAATTTGGTGCTCTCAGAATACTCTGGCATTATTTTTTTGTACAATACTTTTATGATCAAATGCTAATCAATGCTTCGTGAATAAATTCATTTTGCTCTTCATTTCGGTGCTGCCTGAAATATGCATGCTTGTAGAATTCTCATCAAGAGTGGATTTACATTGTTATAAATACATAGCAATAAACACTGTCTGAACATGATAAAAGTTATTAAAATGAACATTAAATTATTCCTTAGCACCCCAAGTAAGTACCAGAATAATAATTCTAATATAATTATTTCTGGATTACAGTAATATAAGAAAAGAATGATAACAGAGAAAAGAATGATAACAGAATATGAACACCTTTTTTTTTTTTTTTTGGAACCTATATCTGTGCAGTTTAAGGCTGCAGACATTTCATAATAACATATTATTTCTTTCTGTAGCTGCAGTATTGTGTGTTCATACTGAGCCTAGTTTAAGAATTGTAATAGAGAACACGTGCAATGGAACTCTGGTGCTTTGAAACCCATTATTCTTAGTTTCTTGACATTTATGTTACTAAAGCATAATTTTGAAAAATATACAAATATAGCTTCTGCTGTTGCAGATCAGTTTCTGCTCAGGCAGCTAATCTCTGATAATATTGTCAAAGCAGAAAAAAAGCTCGTTCTGTCTGGTATTTTTTGTCTAGTGTAGACTTGTGATTCACAGAAAGTGGAGTGTTCATTCATCTTCCTGATCTGATCAGCCAAAATTGCTTCACAGTGAATGGAGGAGTCATATCAATACATCCAAACAATGTACAGACCCAGTTCTGCACTGAAGGCTTTCTTTGTGGCAGGAGCCTGAGAGAAGATTTAGAATGCATGGGTTTGTAAATGTGAGCTTTGTGAAGGGCTGCAGCCAGCCTGTCCCAGCATGGCCAGACAAGGTCTGCATGGGCCCTGCTCACTGGGAGAGGGACAGGGCTGTTGGCAGGGGAAATAGCAGGCATGTGGGTGCTCAGGGCTGCTCTGGAGATCTCCCCTTTCAGCTCACCACAGGCACAGGTAAGGTTCAGCTGGACAGAAATAACTGAGTGCAGCAAAAGGTCAGACCCTGGTAAGTGTTTAGTCTGGTGTAGTAAGAGGTGCTGGTATTTCGAGAAGGTGAATTCCATTTACCTGTGTCAAATCTCAGGTAGAAACTCACTCGGTAGAATTCTGTGGGTGGGAGTATTTTACTTGGATTGGCTATTGGCCCATGGATAAGATATTAAATGTAAATGGCAGACACTGACATTCTGATTTTATATAAAAAATTATTTGTGTTTCAGAATGAATTGCTGAAAAATGATTTATCATAACGAGCTTCCACATATTGAAAGGAGTTTTGTTTGAAATGTATGGTGCATATGCTTACAAATTTCAGGGTATGTCTTGCTTTCAGATTAATGCTTTATGGTTGTCCAGATTCTCACAGTGATAAATGCCAACAAACTTAGAAATTGTGTATCCAGGTTCAATTTTTTCACTGGAATGACTACATTGAGTCATGAAGTCTCATTTGGGTTAGCTGTAGGACATGACTACTGGTTTTCCTCCACTCTGGTGCATGAAAATGAAGTTACGTGGGGCAAAAATTGAGCAATTGAAGGTGTTGTCCTCTGGATGCTCAGATATGGATGTACTGATGTAATCTGTCACTCCTCATCTCAGACATACTGCTCAGACAACTGAGATGGGGAGTGGCTATATTAATTTACTGATGAATATATCATTTTCTCTGTGGTCCATTCCAATTCATGCTGGAAAAATTAAATATATGCAGGCTTTCCCTGATGTTTGCACAATACTTAGTATACCCTGTGCACAGCTGTGAATCATAATAACATTACTAATAAAAAATGCAGGGGAAGGGTCATGGTTCCGAAGCTCTTTAGTTTGGATATTTAATTCTTTAAAGGTCACTGAATTTCAGACAAATGATGGGCATTCAGCACTCAGGCTGGATTTAGAGTGTCTTATCTGGGAACCTAAACAGAACTCTTCAGGATCACTGAAAATGTGAAAAGTATTGAGTTTTGTGTTTTGCCTTCCAGGAATTATACAGAATTGCATTTCTCCCTCCTAAAGTCCTGAGAAGAGATTTTTTTTTAGATTTTTTTTTTCTTGAGTAGAGCACATTACATTTATTCAGAAAGTTACATGTCAAGTCACAATTCCTTGCAAACACTTAAAACCAAGTAAAGACTAAATACAGAATAAAGCTCCTCCATGATAGTATGCAGATCCCTCATTTTGCACGTTTCTCAGGGTGTTTAATCACATCAGGCACAAAAAGACAGATGCTTCAGGGCTGTGGTCTCACAGAA
This sequence comes from Erpornis zantholeuca, assembly GCA_013400515.1. Lineage (NCBI taxonomy): Eukaryota > Metazoa > Chordata > Aves > Passeriformes > Timaliidae > Erpornis > Erpornis zantholeuca. The sequence continues at coordinate 312,112 of VZTN01033981.1, forward strand.
GCATTAATGAAATACAGAACTCAAATTCCCAAGGTAGAGTTTTGATATTGGTGACTCTTGTGCTTCCCTGTCATCCTTGTTACAGCTGCACCACGACAGTCAAAAATAGAGTTTGGTCCTAACCATGTTACATATAAAATCTAAAGGACAAAAAATCCATTGCTGTGCAGCACTGGCAGAAGAAAGCCTTTTGTATTGGTCAGGCTGTGCTTAATAATAACAAAATGCAATTTTCATTCACAGAAAATGAAATGAGAGGCCAGAGAGGGACTGTCTATTTTTTTTCCCAGGCATTCAAAGCTCTAAGTGACTTTCTTGGGAGGAGAAAATAACATATGGATGTCAAGTTCAAGACTGATAGCTGTTGAGCAGAAGTGTGGGTCTAAAATCTGCAGTGCTTCACACTTCATGAAATCTTTTCCTTAGCTGGCAAGCAAAATGATGGTAGAAGTCTGTGAAATCTAGAACAGGCTAGATAATGATATAATGGATTTGGACAGCAAACAATTTAAAAATTGGTTTTGTCATGGAAGTTTGTTCAAACAACTGAGTTTGTGTTTAAATGCTAACCTTTAAAACATACTAGCCTCTTGTATGTTTGCATTAGAAAATTGCAGTTTAATAATTCCTTATGTTAAGTACTTATTCTTTTCTCATGAGAAAAGATCATCCCAAAGAATTTTGAAATTAAAATAGGGTGCTGCTGATGAGGGAAAACCAGCACCTTAACATGACTTCATGAAGAGTGAGAAACATGCAAGTACTTTGTCCAGGCTACTTTGTGTGATAATCACAATCACAGTTCTTTCATTTGTTGTTTTATTTTTCCTTTCCAAGGTTTTGTGTGGAAAAGATTGAGATAAGTCTGTGCAATATTTAGTGAGAACGGCAAAGTCTTTCAAATGAATTAACACCTATGTTATGTAACATATGCAATATATGTTATATTTAAACTATACCAGGACGTTTTAGACACTTGAAATTTGGTCTTCAGTTTTGCCATCAGATTCCTGCTCGGATTCTGTCAAAGGCAACTCTGTGTTTGATGGTTCAGAGGTTCCAACTATGAGAATGCTGTTGTGTAGCAAGGTGCAATATACAAATAAGTGAAGTAACTAGGTGTAACTATTGTTAAGTAATTGTATGGGTGTCATGGATCCTGCTCCTATCCCTGAGAGAATTGTACTGTGCCATCAGAGACAGGTGTAGGTAGAGGGTTAATTTTTCTTTTAGGAAAAGGATTTAACACTGAATGGGGAGGGTTTTAGGCAGGCCACTTGGTGCTAACTGGGTGGTGTGGGAAAGATGTGCCCTACAGCCATCCCTAGCTTGTAGAGAGTGAAAAATGTGTATATTGACTAAAAGCAGATAGAAGTAGTTCGGGGGAAAAAAAAAAACTTATATTAAGTTTATTGCATGTGATTGGTGTTAAGTGTTGTCCATAAAAAAAACTGTTTGAATTTTATGTACAAAATTGAAAATAAATGATCCTCAAGTCTCAGTTGTAGCACTTGCTGTATTTGCTGCATCACATAAATGGGTGTACATCTGCCCTTTGAAGGACCATCACTGCAGTCTGAAAAATCAAATGTATTTTCAATCAATTGCTGTAGTATCAGTTCCACAAAGTAGTTCCTCAGCTGCTGCAGGCTTGTGCAAAGGCATGAATGTGTTAACAGATTTCTTTGTGAATGCCTGATATACCAGCAGAGTTTGGTTTTCATAGTTCATTTCATATTTTCTCTGCTCTCCCAATTTAAAAATGCACTTATTTGCTTATTGGCAAATCTGAACTTGTAATTCTTTGCATCTGGAGGTGAAAAACAATATTAATGACAGAAAATGTATGTTTAATATTCCTTGTGTAGTTTCACTTTATTGTTTGAATTTTGTGAGTTTTTAAAGCACTCCTGGATTAAAACTTCATGGGCAGCAGTGAAAGTAATGAAAATCAGTGCATAGCTTTCTTCCCCTTAGGTTTTCTGCCAGAAATTTTTAAATATTCATGTTTTTTTCACTTGTTATGCAACAAAATATAAGCAACAAAATGTTGCTGATTTAATTTTTTTAGTAACATTTATAACTTTTGCTTAATGGGGAGGTTGATAGTGCTTGGTGTTTCCTTTCTGGCACTTACTTTCTGTGATTTTCCAGTAACACTGTTTGAGTTCCTTTCATTGAAAATCAAAATTTGTTAGATTTTAGTACTTTCTCAGTACTAAAATTTCAGAATTTTATTTGTAAATTTATCATTTTGTTAAACCCGCAGTGTAGGAGGATTTAGGAAAATAATCTCATAAATAAAATGTGTTCTTTCCCCTGCACTCGAGCTCCCAGCAGCTCCATACCTTGCTGCTGGATGTGAAGCCATGGTAGTGCTCAGTGAGAAATGGGAGAATTTGGGAGACTGGGGGGGGATACACAGAGTGATAGCAGAGAAAATCTACTGCAGCAGAAGGTGAGGTTGTGTGAATAGGTGGCACCACCCTTGCTGAGGTCAATAACCCTCAGTCTGAGCTGAAGGACACTTTGTTTCTGAAAATACCACCAGCAAAAGCATAAGCCTCATGTCCTGGTACTCCTACTGGTTACATGCACTTTGTGAGATGAGGGATATTAATACTGATTTTGTTAAAAATCCAGTTTGATAAATCCAAAGATCGCAAAACTTTGACACATTGTACTAAAATGGTGGTACAACCTGGTCAAATTAGCTTGGTCCAAATAAATATTGCCATAGTCTTTGGTAAAGTCTGAAACAAAAAGTTCGGAGATTGGGAAAGACAAGATAACTTTAATGGACACTAACCTTCAGTTGCAAAGCAGTCTTCTTGAGAGAAAACTTAAAGAACTCCTATGTATATCTTCTGACTTTCATCTATGACCCATTACTGCTCTTTTATCTCTGGATATTGCAGAAGAAGGGACAGAGGAGTTTATCTTCAGAGTTCAAAGAAGCAGATTAGTCAGTGCTTAGTTAAAGAAGAATGACCAGAAATAACCAGCTGGTGTTTTGCTAGACAGAAGAACTGCAGAGGAAGTGGGATAGTCTGACAGATACCATAAAAATAGGTAGACAAGAGGCATCTGCCTTCCAGGAACTGTTGCAAGATAAGTGGCTTTTGGCACTTGCACCACAAGATCTCCTTTCTGGATAGATCTCTGAGCCATTTTTGTGCCAGGTGTGATGCTGAGAACGAGTAATGTCTACTGCAGAACAGGATCCTTGGCTGAATCCTAAATGAAGTTTTCTCACCAGATATGAGGATTGTTTATCTTCTGCTATTGAAGATTATGCTTCAAGGAACTGATAAACACCATGTATCTTTTCAATATATCAAAGTGAAGAAAACACACATCTAAGTGCACTGTCCATTCTTTAGTGAAACATTTTAATGGCCAAAGAATGGCAGTATTTCCCCAGGCTCTGAAAAGAAGAATTTTAGAAGAAAGATTTATTATCATTCAGTGGGAGATTTAATAGGATGGAAATGCAGCCTGTAGTGTCAGCTGGGACGCATAGCTGGGGAAAATAAAAGTATCACCATGCTTTCCCATTTTGGTAGGGAATGATAGACAGGTTAAGGTACACTTGAAATGTTGATGTTAACTTCACATTTAGTCTGAGTTAAGTGTTGCTAACAGGTCCATGGAAAGCACAGTACCAAGCATCAGACCTGGCCAACACCATGGAAGCCAGAGACAAAAGTGATGGTGATTGCAGTGGTGGCAGATCACTTCCTAAATACATGGCTCAGGGGTTGGGAGAGAACTGCTCAACAGCTCGAGACAGCCTGTGCAGCACTGGTTTATGGGGATCAATTTGCATGTGTGCTGGAGCGTGCTGCCAGGAATAAAAAAGACAGATGTAAGGCATCAGTCTCAGCTTGTTGTGTAAAACAGGGCTGTGTGTAAGCCCAGAGGATTATTGTGTGCCTCCCAAATTGACAGACATCACTATTCTTTGACTCGCTGCCGTGGCTAACATATATCAGGCTATAATGTCTAACTGTGTGGAACTAATAGGACCCAAAAGAGCCAATTCATCTGCTCATTTTTGTGGCACATTAAAAACTAATAGCAAACTGTGTCTCCTTTTCATTTAACATGACTTGGTATTTCTGCATGTAATTGCCTGCAACAAGAGAAGGGGAGGTTGGTTAACAATTCTCTCTAGCCGTGAAAAAATAGACCAGCAAATTAAATTGTAAAGATTTTTAGTTAAAGAGGTAAAAATCATGGTTACGAGCCCTTTACCATATGAGTTCTGATTGTGGGAAACCTGTAGTCACTGCCTGTGAATGTGTCAAAAAACCAAACCCACAAACATCTAATACTGAGAAGTGGGCAGGAAAAGGATTCCATTTTTGTAGTTTGGGTCCTGCCACTTGAGCAAACCCCACTCAAAGGGAAATTTCCTGTTACTCTCCTACTAAGAGACACTCATTGGGTTATTGTGTGTACATTTGCCTGCTGAGAAACATCTGGTGGATGAAAACAAGACTGTGATTTAAGGGATAATGCTGCAAGTAATGTTTAATGGCTTATGGAATCTTTAGGCTTGAAATCACCTGAATACACTTAAGGTAATTTATAGGGACAGATCTTCAGCTGGAGGCCATAGATTTGTTGACTTCCATGGGTTTATTTCAATTTGAAACAAATAAGCATCACTCCCTAAAGCATAGTGCAAATGAGAGAATGAACTTGTACTAGATGAGGTGTTTGCAGACCTACATCTCTGTTTAGCATTTCCTTGGTTTTTTGGCAGTAACTTGTTTCTCACTTTTGTGAGGAAGTGTTTTGCTTAAGGCAGTCTGTCTTAACTCTTACAAGCATTTTTAAACTCTGGGGAAAAAAGGTGAAGTAACAGCAACTCAGATCTTGCTGGGCTCACAGAGGCTGGGCCAAGAATTTGCTCCAGGGACTGTTCTAATCCTGGGCATAGCCCAAGCTTTCTTTGTGGCTTTGGAAAAATTTACTCCATAAGCTTGTTCTCTATCTGCACACATCAGGCTCTGATCAATGAAAGGGTAACTGATTTTTCTGCCAAAAATTGGAGTCTTCTGCTATATAGTAGCTGACAAGTTTTTGTGCATCCTAAGTCTTTCAGAGTGAAACATGTTCTAAATTTTGTATGTGCAGTTGTAGGAGGGCATTGGTGGCTGCTCCATCTCAGTATTAGCCCTACTGATTTGGGGGATAATTTCCAGAGTTTGATGTGGTTTAACTTGTGAAAGCTCTTTCAAAGTGACAGAATTTCTAATGCTGTAGTACACTGAATTCCTTTAGATGTATTTGACTTGGTGCCTGTGCTGTGGTGACTTTAGAGCTGAGTGATGTGTTTTGGGCTGGTGGATTTTGAGGAATGTGGCATTACTCCTGATGCATTTTGGTGGTGCAGTTAACCCAGTTACTGTTTGGCTGGAACAATTTAGAGACAATTTAGAGTAAGAGGAGAGGGTTGGGCAGTTGTGTATGGTGGTGGCTGTTGGTGGAATATCTTCACTTTTTGCAGGGCCTCTCAAGGTCCCTGAAGTACTTAGGGACTTGAATCTTCTTTTTTTTTCTGCTTTCTCCTTTTTTTCTTCTCTATTTCGTAGGTGGAAGAGAAAGGTAAATGTTATTAATATTGGTTTTTCAGTGCTGGCAAGCTTATGTTTGTTCTCTCTCTTTGAGTAACCATTTTCATTGGTCAGATAGAGAAAGGATGTCAGAAAGGACTTTCACAACTCGAAACTGCTGTCAAATGAATACCACTGAGAAATAAAAAGGACAGGAGAATGCTAGGAAATAACCTGACTTGAGTCTTAAGTGCATGAAGTTCTTGAGATCAAGGAGGAAATCCTTACAGAGGATGGCAGTTTAAAAATTTGAAAGTATCTTTGAGCAGCAAGTAAGATGATTTCAACTATTGATAGTTGTCAGGAACACGTTAGTGAGACCATGGCTCTCAAGGAAGAACCCATTTTTCCATGTGTCTGTTTGACCTGATGTTCAGTGTAACTTTTCATGTCTGATGTTACTTTTTGCAGGGCTATGCTAGGTTTGTTGCATGTACTTTTTCTCTTTATGGGAAACACTGAGCCAGAGATTTTTGTAACAAAGCTCAGATGTCCAGAGTTCAAAAGTAAGGATTGAAAACTGCATAAAAATTGCAGTTGGATTCCATGAGGTTACCAAATGTTTTCCTCTTTTTTCTTTTCTACTTTGTTGATTTTTTTTTTTTAAATTTTGTCAAGAGTTGAACAGACATTTGAGATTCGGCTGTCTCAGGTGTGGCAGTCTAAAACTAGATAAACTACATTATTTACAGAATATCTAGACAGATTGGTCACTGCATTTACTACTCTATAAGAATCTGCTGATAATTTGTAACTGAGCTGTGAATATTTTTCAGGACATGACACAGGAAAGTGAAATGAGAGCCTAATGGATCAGAAGGAAGGAAGTCTGCCAGTATGAACACTGTCAGGCAGAATGGTGTCCTTGATGGTTTTTGTAGGTGGCCAGAAGTTTGTACTCACCTATTATAGAATGGAGAAGTCAGTCTTTCCACGTAGTCTTAGGACCATAATGAACAGCTTTCTGCAGATAAAGTCTCTCTTTATATTTCCTTCTGGTGTGCTTAGAGTTCCCAGTGAAATAAATGCTGTTCTGCAGTGACCGTAAGTTTGGTGAGTTGGTGATTTGTAACCCTGGCTGGGTACTATGCACATTTTCTGCATAGGCTTCCTGCTGCAATGCAGGTTTCTGCTGAGCAGTAAAAAACCCTGCTAAATATTGCTTTTGCAAAAAACCAAGTCAAAATAATAAGCCGACTTCTGTAGTACAGGAGAAAAGGTTTGCTAAATATGGTATGACTTAGAAAACACAAAAAAGCACCCAAATGCTGGGTTAAGCTTGTTTAAAAATTAAGATAAGTGCTTATCACTGATAAAATCAATTTTTCATGACCAAATGCACCTCACTTTTTTAAAGGACATGTTCCTATGATGGTGTGTTCTTTTCTGAGCCTGTTATACTTTTTATTCCAGTGCCTGGTAGGGAGAGGAACTTTTGGTAGACGATTTTAGGAAGAATTACAAAAGGATTGTACTCTTGCCTTATCTTCATAGCTAGTGCATTTGAGGATGGGGTGGGAAGTAGGGAAGACACACAGAGGAGGTCTGAGGAACAGGAGATTACATGCTAACAGTGCATCTGTTGGGTCTATGGGTTAATCCTGGGAAGGTTTCAGTGTCCCGTGTGTCACAAAGTCCTATTGTTGAGTCTTTGAAACAGACTTTGTCTAAAGAGCTGCTTTCAGTCCCAATGTCTTTGCTGTTCTCATGTGCACTGGCAAACTTGGTGTCCCTAGAAGGAGGAAAAGCCAAAGGGCTTTCTAATCATGATATGGGCAGATGACTTGGGTGCTTTCAGAGGTGGGAGTTGTTTTGATGCTTAATTTCCTTTTGTGTATTCTTGGTTTTACTGTGCTATTGTATATATCAATACACAAGCAAAATCAGCCTTTCTTTTAATGGCAGTCTTAAAAATGTAGTTGGGCCTGAGGATTCTATGACTTTCATATAACTGAAGAA